>PVLD010023360.1:0-27530 GCA_004027595.1 Dinomys branickii | reverse complement strand
ATCTGGGATCTTGACTGTTATATGCCTGTGTGTGTTTTTCTTTGGGTTATGGATCATTGGGGTTCTATATGCCTCGCTTAACTGAACTTCAGTATCTTTTACCTTGTTTGGGAAATTTTCTGCTATTATTTCATCAAATATTCCTTTTATATCGTTTGTGAGATCTCCTGCTGTTTCACACACTCCTATAATTCGAATAGGGTTACATTTTGCTTCATCTTGCAGCTGTTGGATTGACTTTTCTTGTGTCTTTGATGATATCATGAGATTCTTCCTTTCGTGCTCATAAGCTGCCATGCTGTCTTCAAGTTCTGAAATTCTATCTTCGGTTTCATTTAAACGGTTTTTCATGCTTTCAGCGTTAATTTTCAAATCCTGGCATTCTCTTTGGACCTGTTTTATTCTTGGTAATTCATTCCTAAATTGCTCTTGTAACATTTCCATTGGTTTCCTATTTTCTTCTAGTCTTTTGTCTATATCTTCTCTATGTGCATGGAACATTTCTTCCATCATTGTTTTCAGCTCGTTTTTTGTCTGAGAAATCATTGTGGGTATGTGGCTTATTTCTGCTTTAAGCTCTTTTATGGCCTGTTGGAGTTGTTTCATTTCGGATGCAATCGTTTCATAACTTGCAGGTATGTGATTTCCTGGTTTCCCTGTATCCTCACATTCAAAACTTGTTCTGGGTGGGGTTGAGATTTGAGACTGCGTTTTGTTCCTCTGTTTTCCCATTTTTGGGTATCAGATTCAAAATGTGGAGCTATAAATTCCACAGACAGTTCAGCAGGCAAAGGTCTGCTGCAGAGGCTGCTCCAATGATTCCTTCTCTTTGGGAGAATGTCCCTTAAGCTGTCTGCTGAGATTTCCGCTTCTACTCCCTACCCCGAGCCCTGGCTGGGGTGTATAAATAGGTCGCCGCCCCAGGCGTCTTGCAGACAGGCCACTCAGTTGTTCCTCCCTGGGTGGAGCTCCTTCCCCCCTCACAAATCCCCTAGGGGCGCCTAGCTAGCTCTTCCTACCTGGGAGATCCCACAGTCCTTAAAGCTGCTTTGATGTCACTCGCTGGGCAGAGCTTCTTCCCGACTCAGGAAAACCGGTTAGAGCTCCCACTCAACTCACCCTGGGATCCTGCAGGCAGGAATGCCGTTCAGATGTATCTCTGTGGATCGAGCTTTTTCCCGACTCAGCAATCCCTCCGATTGCAGCTGCTCCAGTTCGCGCAGCGCTGGCTGCGGGGGCAGGGCTCTGAGCGGGATCCCGGAACGCTGCCCAGATTGGCGCAATCTGTCCCAGTAGCTCGTTCTCTGAGTTTCCTCTGCTCCGCTGCCTCCAACAAATCCTGGTTACAGCCGTCTCCGAGCCGATCGGGTTCAGCAGTTGGAGGCTTTCCTCCCGCCGCAGTCGCTCTCTCGGCTGTACGCGATTTGAGCCGAGCTGCAGCCGAAGCTCCTCACCGATCTCTCGGGTGCCCAGCTCTCAGGATCCGCCCACTTCTCGCCGCCCAGCTTGTCCAGCCGGCCCTTTAATGCTCATGCCACGGAGAGCAGCCCGATCAGTTGGAGTTTTGCATCCACGGACCGGGCATCCGCGTGCAAAGTATCGGTCTCTGGGAGGGATTCCCTCTGCCGCTCACCTGGTCGCCACCTTCCCGGAAGTATTCCAAGTAATGTGCTTCTTTTTCATCCTTTTTCTTTTTCTTCTTCATAGATGTCTCCTCTTCTACCACTAGTACTTTTACTCTTTTTCCGCCTCCTCTTCCTCAACATTAATTTTAATCTTGGCTTTTTTTGCTTTCTTTTCAATCATTTCATCCTCTTTCAGTGATATTTTAAAGATTGTCTTGGTTGCTTTTCTCTCATTGCTGAGACAAAATCAAGAAAGGGAGGTTTATTTAGCTCACAGTCTGTGGAGGTTTCAGTCCATACTTGGCTGGCTCCAAGGCAGGGTGGCACATGGCACAGGGCAACCATTCGTGGTGGCAGAAGATAGCAAAAGGGAGGAGTGCTGGCCAGCAGCCTCTTTCTCTCCCTTACATAGGCAAGCTACCCACACCAGGGTGGGTGTAGCACTTATACCCATAATCTCAGCATTGGATCATGGATCAATCATAAACTCTAAAAGCCCACTCCATGACTGCATGAGGCTTTGAGGGGGACATCCAGACACAAAGCATAACAAAGATGCTCTCCAGATACAAAATATCCCTAATTTAATCAGAAGAGATAGATACTTGAATAGAATTGGCTGGGGTTGACCAGTGGGTTTAGAGTAAGCATTATTTTGCTTGACAGCTGATATGCTTTCTTAGCACCAATGATGTGACTGCCTCCAGGATGAAGAAACAGAATTTTACTTTTTAGATCCTCTGATTCAACTACTTCCTATAAATCAGTGAAAGAACGGTCTTCCCTTAAAGTGAGGCATTATTCCCTTTCTCTGAGCAGCTTTTGACTTCATCTCCATTTCATAGCTGTTTTTAATGCATCTTTTAAAGGAAAGAGAATTAAATTTCCATCTGAATATTCCTGGGGCATTCAACCTACTGAAATGTAAACCTTTCTCAAGTTCGATAAAAAAAAAAACACATGGCTTTTTCTCTTGCAACTTGAGGCTTGGATGGACACAATCATCGTGGCTAGACATGGGTATGAGTGACTGAGCAGGCAGCAGGTTTGCTCCCCAGCTTCAGATGATGAGATGAGGTTCCAACACTTTGTCCAAGGAAGGGAGTCACCACTGCCACTGTGGTCTGAGTGCTGAGTGCCCGCAGAAAGCCCATGTGTTGAGAGCCTGGTCTCCTTGGTGGTGCTACTGGAGATAGTGGATTTGAGAGATCTTCGTGTCACTAGGGATGTGCCCTCAAGTGGGATTGCAGGACTCCTGCTCCTTCTTCTCTGATCCCTCACTTGTTTAGTCCACCATGCACTCCCACCACCACGTGCTGCCCCAACATAGACTCGAATGAGCTGACAGATCACAGAACTGTGAGCCAAAATAATCTTTTTTCTCTTTATAAGTTGATTATCTCAGGTACTTGGTTACAGTAATGGCAAGCAAACTAATACCATCATCTTCTACCTTGCCCCACCTTAGTAAATACTGAATGGTATATTCTTCCATGGGCCCATTCAGAGAGCATTTATTAGCAATATTTTTATATTAAAATAAGATCTTTAGATATAAGAAGAAGGAAACTTTCTGTTTCTAACTGCCAGCTCCTAAGCCATGTCAATTTCATTCTAAGACAAGACTTGGAAGGGCTAAGCATATGCCAAAAGGCATGTAATAAGGTGAGCCTGTAACCTCAATGCCTACCATTGTGAAAAGACCACAGGGCACATGTTTTCAGTGGTTTCCTACTGTGGTCAGCTGGTTGCATTACTTTTTTTTTAGGCCTGTGATGATGCAGAAACTTCATAGTTTAGGTGGGCATGGTGGCACATTCCTATAATCCCAGCACTTGGGAGGCAGAGACGGGAGGATTGTTGTGAGTTCGAGACCAGCCTGGGTTACAAAGTGAGCTCAAGGCCAGCCTGAATAACATAGTGAGACTCTGTCTCAAAAGAGACAAAAGAAAAGAAAAAGAAACTTCATAGTCAGAGCATGTGGTGTAGGAGGCTGCTCACCTCATGGCAGCCAAGAAACAAAGAAGGAAAGAAATAAAGAGAAAGGAGTTGGGGATGAGATATAGTCCCCAAGGTCATGCCCCATGATCCACTCCCTTCAATAGGCCTCACCAATGAATAACACTTTCATCTACAAAATAAGCATTGCATTAACCCATGGATAAGTGTGTAGTCAGTGTTTACTAAAGAAACAGATGTAACAAGATATACAAATATATATAAGAATTATAAGAATTTACAAGACTGCCTGACTGTGGTCACCCAGAGAGTCAAATGAGGAAGAGTTCAGAGGGTCTGCACATTGAAGACTGAAGGATTCAGTCAAAGATCTGGATTTCACGGCAGTGTCCTGTGCGTGTCTGTATCAGGAAGCCAATGGAACTGCAATGAAGGCTGAAGAGTGTATGCCAGAAGGCGGAGGATCTGCACTGGAAGCCAGAGTCTGTGCTGGAAGCCAGGAGACACGTCCAAAATGCAAGTGAAGACTGCAGCTCCTCTGAAGAAACAGAAGCAAATCCATCCTTCTTCATTTCCCCTTTATACCCTCCAGACAACAAGCCACCCAAAGGTGGGCCTTCTGCACCCTACAGTGTGGAATTGCTGGGCCATTTAGTTAAGCTTCTTTTACTCAGATTGACACAATCAGTCAACCATCACAATAATTTTAGTGCTTTTGTGATCTGATCCCTTCCCAAATGGCCCTCTGAATGTTGCTGTGTTAGGGACCAAGCCTCTGACACAGTGAGTCTCTGACAATATTTTAGATTGAAGCCATAATATTGTCACTTCAGGTCCCATTTGCTTTCTCTTCCACTTTTTGCCACAGTCGGCACCACCCAGTGCCCATGTGTCCCTCCTTAAGCCAGCGAATGTTCTAACAGTTGAGTCCCATTCCAGACCAGCTGTCACCTCAGTGTCTGTGCAGTCCAGGCAGGGCTCTGTCCCTGCTGTTTCTAATTTTCTCTTCCTCCCCCCTTCTCTCTGCCCTGCCACCTGCTGTGTGCCAACATGACATTCAGTTCTAGATTGTTCTGTCACTGTTTCAAAGCTGCTCCCTTGAGTATTACTGTTCAATCCCATTACTTCCTCCCGACACATTTCTCTACAGGGCTTGGCACCGTCTCACACGATGGCTTCCTCTCTTGCCCAGATGGATTTTTATCTTTTGCTGTTAAGTGATTTTGTCAGGCCGCTGAGCAAGAGTCATTTCTATTCTGCCTTATTTCTCATGTCTGGCAAAAATGAGCTGAATATAAGACAGGCAAGATATGTGAGGAGGAGCAGAGACTTCTTAATGTTGTCTTCAGGATGAGGGCAAACCTGCAAAAGGAGATATGGAACTAGTATTTGCTTTATCAACACACATGTATTTTCAAGTTCCTATGATGCAGCAGATACAATTCTAGAAATAAACAGAAGAACAGAAATCCTTGCTCTTATGCAGCTTACAGCTAAGAGGACAATGTCTGTCAGGCTCAGTTTAGATGAATTACATACTGTTTCTCACTTCTTCCTCACGTAGACCCCATGACATATGTTTCATCCCCAAAAGGAACTGGCAGTGTTCTTTTCCTGTTTGAATCTTCATTCCCTCATCTGTGGACAGATGGTTAGTGTTTGCCTCACAAGGTCAACGTCAACAGAGAGCACTAATAATTGCTGAGCACCTACTGTGAGTCTGGCATTTTTGCTTGGTGCTCTATTAGCTTTTCTGCAATGACCTTTAAAATGAGTTAATTCATCTCAGTTTTCAGGTTTAAAACTATCAGAATAATAAAATAAACCTTCTAAAGTCACCCAGTTTCTAAGCAGAACAATGGTAGAATAACTGAAGTCCGATGGCTTCTAAGTGGCAGAGATTAATTAAGTCCATTCCTAATCTGGTTCCAGCTGACAGTTTAGAAATGGATTCAGGTGGAAATTCTTGTTTATTGAGCATCTTTTATGTAAAACATAATTGGAAAGTGCAGACATATGTTAAAGTTAAAGAAAGAACTTTATGCTACACTTTGTACACAGCCACCCAGTCCAGAGGGAGAGATGAGTTGCATCCCCACTGTTACAGTCCAAGCCAGTTAGGGAATGACAGGAAGAAAGGATGCTCTCTCCCCTTAAGTTGACTCAAGGTACATGGCAAGCTGTCTTCTGCTCTGGGCCCATGCGTGTTGGTTTTTCAGGGTGTCTGGGACATTTAAAATGGATGACATTTAAAACAATTGGATAAGTGGTTGTGGATCTTAAACATGAGATCCAACAAACCTGGGGTTATGAGCCTTAGGGTTATGGAGTGGGACAATTGTCTTGAATGAGTTCATAGAGCTGCAAGAAAAGACTCTAGGCATAAGACCGCATGGAATAATATTTAAGGAAGGATGTCAAACTTGACTGTACATGCATGTTGCCTAGGAAATTGCTTTCCAGTCTTTTTTCAGGCCATGGGACCCACAGAAGTGACCCTGTTGGCGAGGCACGGACAGTAAAAATTGAGGCTGTTTATGCAGAACAGCCATCCAGGACCTGCAGCTCACTTTGCCACTAGCCATTAGAAACCAAGAACATCTATATCTTGCTTAATCCATTTGTGGCACACTCATTGGAAAACTCTGATCAAAAGTATATGCTAATAATTCACATTCTCCAGCCCTCTCCTCAGTAATTCTGGTTTTGTAAGACCAGAAGCTACATCTTCAATAAGCTGCAGTGATTCTGATATAGATGGCTGAGGCTCTTCCTTTAAGAAACTCAGTCATAATAGCTGTAAAATGCAGGTAAATTTAAAAAGGAGTAACCCCTAATAATCAAACATTATAACTAAGTATCTGGCACAAAGAACCATTCAGAGAAACTTCACAATGCAACATATTTGTTGTTCTTACCTCCTAAAATGCTTTCTATGGAACAGCAGCATCTCTAAAGTAAGAAAACGTTAATGTGGTTTTAAATGTCATAATGGTGCTCATGGGATTGTTTTTCTGAGACTTTTAGTGTTTGGTGGGATGATCAAGTGAGTAATTAGAGTAGTGTCACTGGAAAGTGAGATTTCTGCCAGTGCTGAAAAAAGATGCAGAGAAACTGATGAAGGTAATGAGAATCCTCAGCACCTGGAATGTTGGATCTAAACCCATTTCCCCTCAACCGGTTCTAGGGCTCTTTGGAGGATGGCTGAGTCTCAGGATGGGGAAGGATATTATGATCTTGGAACAGTCTGTCACATCAGAAGTAAAGGAAACTACCAACAGCTACAAGAGTTAGCTCAAAATGACCCAGAAATCAATGTGAAAATTCTGCCACAAACCAGTCATGGTAATACAATTGATTATTAGTCTGGAAGGGATTGAAACGTCAACTCTGCTTAATTTTGGAGCTCATAACATTCTTAACAATTTTTTTGAATTTTATTTTTAATCTCTAGTGAATACTAGAAAATCACTTAACTATGCTGAATGTTAATATGCAGGAGAAGAATCAGTAAGTTATCCTATCTTTTTTCTTTCTTTTTCTCTTTCTTTCTTTCTTTCTTTCTTTCTTTCTTTCTTTCTTTCTTTCTTTCTTTCTTAGTATTGTCTCTTATTTTATTTTATCCTGTTTTTCTATACTATCATAACCCAGGGTAACCAAATACAAGATGAGAGAAGGTTCTCTTCTAAAAAAAATTCCAGAGCACAAATGACAAAACAAAAACCAAAAAACAACTATAGTAGGCTACCAAATTCAGTAGTTGTTAGCATCACAAAGAGAGAGAAGAAGACTGGACCTACTGTTTGGTTTTGTGACAAGATCTTGCTATATATTCTAGACTGGCCTTGAACTCATGGTGTAGCTCAGGCTGGCCTTGAACTCAAGGAGATCCTCTTACCTCAGCCTTCCAAGTGCTGGGATTACAGGCACTTGGGTGTGTAACACAGAATCTGCCCTCCTTGCCCTGCCTTGTGGACCAGTTTTGGAATGCAGAAATCCTGCTTCCTATTGGTCACTGCTGAGATCTTGATGGTCAGTGAGGCTATGACACTGTCAGAGCAGGATGAAATCTGCTGAGGACAACACACCAGTGCCCAGGTGTGGGGATGAATCTTAACGTCTCCTTTATGATGCTGAACTTGCCCATCCAACCACTACTTCTATGTTGTTCCAGGAAGAGTGTCCTACCTCTCGCACTGCATGGGATAAGTAAACGGTGCCTAGCTAGAGATGCTTGGTCTTTGCTCCTGGAATGCTGATCATCCCAGAGCCCTATTTCTTGCAATTCTTGTTCTTTTCTTTCCAGCTGTGCATCTTAACTCCAGGCACTGCAGTGATCCCTGATAATCAGCACCCTGGAAAGGGTCTTGGATAGAACATAATCCTGAAAGTCAGCTGGAAAAGGGCAGTGTGAATTCCCTGAGAGGCAATATTTGGACAACAGAAAAGAGCCAGAGGACCATGGGGTGGTGAAAATCAAACCAACAGCATCCTCAAAGGAAGAAGAGGGTGAGAGGCTGTGTGCTGCCCAGAACTCAGACAGACAGGACTGAGAAGTCTGCCTCCAGCTGCCAGCAAGGGGCTGAGACTCACCTGGAGGGAGGTGAGAGGGCAGGCCCATACCTGGAAGAGGGAGTCAGGGAAAAGGCACTCAAACTCTGACAGGAACTTACACCTCTTTCCCTCCTTGTTTCTGGAGTCAGAACAAGATGGAGCTGGACAGAGGCCTGGGTTCGAGGCAAGAGATTTTGAGACAAGAGGATTGTGAGTTTGAGTCCAGCCTGGGAAAGAGTGACTTAGTGAGACTCTGTTTACCTGTTTCAATAGAATAAAATGTTTAAAAAGGAGGTGTAGCTCAGAAGGTCCTGGGTTCAATCCCAAGTAGATTTTTAAAAAAAGATAGAAAAAATACTCAGCATGTTAAATACTTGAGAAGAATCTAGAAGCAGGACAAGGTCAGGATGCATGAGGAAAACTGAGCAGTTTGGCTAGGAGACCTCCTCATGGAGAAGCAGGGAGGGTGGGAGTCATGGGGCTGTCACTTCATGAGAGTCTCAAGGTTGCGGGTCCTGAATGGGCACTCCAGAATCACAGGGAGCTTCAGAAAATCAAACTTCCCCACTTCTTCTGACCACTGAAGATCTAATTTCATAAACATAGAGATTCTAATATAATGAAAATACAGTAGCTTCTAGTATTTAAAAGCCCTCCAAGGGAGTGTGTTATGAATGTTAAACTCATAGGAAAGTACTGTGCCTGAATCTTTCTCAGAACATAAACACTCAAGCACTTCCTTGGGGTGAAAATTATATTTCCTGGGGGTGTGAGAACCTAGGGGACGAAAGCAGGCTCAATCAACCTTTGTACAAACTGTGCTCAAAGACCAAGACGAATCTATTTCCTAAACACAGCTACAACCTTCATTTTCAGGCCACAGTGACCTTGACTGTGCCCCTACTTTGTCATTTATGCTTCAAGAGCACTGGGGTAGGGTCATCCTCTCTCTTTACAGGAGCACAAGTAGGGCCCAGGGCAGGGTAAAGAGAGTGGAAATCGAAGGAGGGCTTTTGCTTCTGGGCTGTGATGGTGGAGACCTGGGTTCATCTCTAGCTCTGTACTACACAGGTCACCAGAAACCAGACCTCAGCTCTCTGATTTATGCCATTGTGGGTAAATATTTTCTGCCCTAACTGTCTTTTGGGACTGTCATAGCATTAAAATAGTGAACAGAGGCAGTGGTATTTCATATAAACACGCCACACAGGCACAATGACCGTGCTGGCCAATGGCCTCAGTGAAAAACTCATCACCAGAAATAGTCTGTGTCATTGGGCTGTAAATCTTGGAGAAACTTGGCTTTCTAGATAACATGCCAGCTCCACTTCCTTCCTATCAGAATGAAAGGAGTATACAAGCATCTTCTGGCATTTTATCAGTTTATTGACTGTGATGACGGAGTACGTATATGGCATAAAAATAGGTATAAGTCAGCAGCGTTCACCTTATTCAGTTTGTGCAGCCATCAGTTTCAGAGACGCCAAGCTTTCTGATAGGTAAGGAACAAACACCTTTTCAGAAGCCTTGAGTTTCCAAAGAATAGTAAGCTTCCTTTAAACCTACCTTCTCAAAGAATAAATGGGGAAAAAAAAAACACCTACCTTCTCTTAATTGCTGCTTAAAATGTGTAAGACATGTCAGAAACAGATGTTTGGGCCACTCTAAGGTCTCCACCTTAGTGGATGGTATTGTTACCCCTTTTTGCCCAAACCAAAACCCCAAGATTTGTCCTTTTACCTCATAAAACGTTTTACCTTTTTCTCCTCTCACTGGCTACAGACATAGCAGATTCTTCTCGGCTGCTCAGATGAATCATTCCCCCATTTCTTCCTTACTTTTTCCCACAATCGATGGCAATTACAGTAATAATTACAGTATATTTAGAGATGTAATAGCGGTGTCCTAAATTCAATGGAAGAAGAGAAAACCAAAACGGCAGTGCCTTGTGCCCTTCCTGACCTTCTTGCAGCTGCTGGATCCTGTCTTCCTGGGCACCGCAGGTGCTCCCCGTTAGTCCAGCCAGTGCTCTGCAGTTGCCTGACCTGCAGTTCTCCTCCCCCACCTCATCCTACTGCTTGTTTTCCTTATAGCACTTTTGCCATTAAAAAAACATCTATTTGTTTACTTGCTCCTTGTCTGTCTGCTCTGCAGAGTGGAAGCTCTGCAGAACAGGGGCTCTGTCTTACCCCCAGCTGTGTCACCAGACCTAGCGTGTGACCAATGAGTCTTTGTTAAAAACATTGGAAGGTGAGGATATTTCTCCCATAGCTTATGTGGCCTGTTTCTATTGGCTCAGTGGCTGAAATCAGATCATCCTTACTGCAGCGCCCCTTTTCCATCACAGGCAGAGGTTTAAGTTTCTATCACCTGAGAAGGTGTTGGGCTTCCAGGTTAGATGGTGGTGTGGTGGCAGAATTCCTAATGGGAAATGCGTTTAGGAAAAAAAAAACTATTCAAAGTAAAGCCCCTCTATCCTTAAATCCCTTGTTGGGAGGAAGAATAATGGAGTCTATTATTCTGAGGGCTAAGTGGTGATAGAATGAATTTCCTCTTCTACTTTTATGGTATATTACTTGATTAGTTTTAAAAATCCAGTGACATGTGTCCAAAGTGTGCAATTTACCCTGAAGAAATTTTCTGTATTGGCAGCAACTGATCTAAAAAAAGATGGACACTCAAAAATTAGGATTCAGTCACTACAAGCTTCCCACCTCCCTAGGTCCCTCTCCCCCGGCTCTGACCAAGAGGAATTTCAGAGATTACGGCATCTGCTAGGAGATGAAGTTATGTCCAGAAAGCAGGAAGTGAAGTCAGCCTTGTGCAACCCAGCTGGTAAGTGACAGGATCTGAAGCTGAAGCCAGAAGAGCAGGAGAGGGGAGGATTTTCCTCACTGTCTGCAGAGTCAGAGGGGTTGAGGCAGGTGGGATTGGGGCCTCCTTCTTAAATCTGCCCAGCTTACACTGTTTCGGGGTTCTGTGTGCACCCAGAACATGCATGTGAGATGGGATGAGAGTTCTTAGTACAAGACACATAAAGATTCTCTCTTCCTCAAAAGAAGAAATCAGTCATCAAAGTCCTTAGAATGGATGCTCCACGGAGATGAGGCCTCATTTGTTTTAGTTCTTGCGGCTTTTGTAAGTTTATGTGGATTCAGCTCTCAGCGTGCCCCAGAGAGTGGGGGTCTGGTTCTGAGAAACCAGCATGACAACTTGGAGCACCCCTTGTCACCCAGGCCCCAGTGGCCCCAACTCCTCTCCCAGAGACACACCCACAGGCCCCTGGTGTCCTGTGTCCTCCCCTGGACAACTTGTTCTCTGAGCCACTCTGGATACCAGTGAAACATGGACATATCTCACACTGGAAATGCACATGTCCTGGGTGGGAGGGGTCTTGTACTATATGAAGACAGGCAAATGACACCTACTCTTGCAAGCTCCCCTAGGCTGGCATGTTCACTGAAGCCCACACCCTGAGACCCAGAGGGCCAATGTGAAGTGCTAGCTCACACTCCCTGGTCCCTGCTCTCAGCTTCCAGCTTCTGGCTTCTAGCTTCCAGTTTCCTGGTGTTTTCCCTGCCAACCCCAGCTCAGCTCTGTCTCCACAGAGGACACAGGGCAGCCAGTGATTGTCTTGTGTCATAAGTGATGAATTACTTCTCACCCCATGAGCTACTGTGATTAGCTCTCCTGCGACATTTTAATGTTGCTGTCAGGGCAAATCCAGGCCCAGAACGAAAAATGGAGGCAGTCAAGCTGATGAAAGACTTTACTCTGAGGTGGACAGCGGCACGGCAGATGCCAGGGCTCTGGTTATCCAACTGAACCACCTTCTATGCAACCAAAAGGACCCTTCAGCTGATGGCTCTGAAGAGGTCACTCAGCAGCACTGCGGCCATGTGAACCACAGAAAAGGGGCTAAGATGCAGACTTTTGCACCTGATGGCCCCCAAGTCCTTGATGCCCCAGCACATCAGAAGGCCTGTGCAGAGCTTCCTGGTGTGAGGATTGCGGGAAAGTTAGTGTATACTTCATGGCTCATGAGTTCAGTCTGAAAGAGCCCTTCCTCTGTCCCACTTCCCACCATCAAGTTGCAAGGTGCTTGGCAGAGAAGGGCTGGATGCTGGCATAAAATGTTATATGAAGGGTTTTTAGCTTAAGGAGAAAGGAAGATTTAGCTGTGTGCTCCTCCAAGGAACCCCTAAAATAGATCAAAAACGACCCTCCCTTCCCTTTTCACAGACAGTCAGTAAGGGGCATATTTGACAGCTACATCCTCAGCTGTCCTGGACATTCAAAGTGGGCACCTGATCCAGATGTTCCTGAGGAGCCAGCTTAAATTTAGACCAATCAGTAGCCCTGAATTTGGACCAACCAGCACCCTTGAATTTGGACCAGTTAGCAGCCTGGAATTTGGACCAATCAGCAGCCTTGAATTTGGACCAATCCCGATGACACTGCCTTCTCTGCTACTCTCTGCAGCATTCCATACACACTTCTCAGGTTGCTCTGGGAAGGCTTCTCCCCAATGAAAGAGCTAGTCCTGTAAAGCTATTCATAATTCCTATGTCTCAGTAGTGTGGGTAGAGTAGGTCTCTTTGGAGCTACCAACACTAAGGCTGCTAGTCCTAAAGAGTTCCAGAGACTGCCATTAGGAAAATCTACCCAGAAATCAGCTAAGAGCCAAGGACTGCTGCGGAGCAGAGAGGAGTCAGCCAGCATCAGACCCTGGTGCTAACTGGTGGTGACAGAAGGCAGCGATCAGTAACATTTAATGAAGAAGACTGGGGGAGACTAGCTAAGAATCGTTTGGATAGCTGCCAAGATTTAGCTTTGCTACTGAGGAGCTAATAGGGTGGCTGAGAGCTCAAAGCTGTGAGGTTAAGGGTGGAGGGCCCTTGGCACTCAAGGCATGGTGTCCCTGGCTGAGCTATACTTTGTCTAAATCAAGTAAAAGAAGCCTCTACTCATTGTCAACACTTCCTCCCGAAAGGCCCAGTGGGGTATCCGGGTGGGTATGGGCGGTGTGGCGAGTGCTCTGTCGTTGTGGGCTGAAGTTGCTCTCCAGCATCCTACCTCCCTGTGTGTTAGGGACTAGGAGAAGCCTGGCATAGAACAGCCAGCCAGCTCCACCACCTGTTTGCTTTACCTTTGCTTTAAAATAGGACTTAAGGTTAGAAGAGGGAGGAGTTCAATGTGTGAAAGGGAGTCTTGTCTTTGAGAGCTGTGCAAATGATTCCAGGATCTGACAGACAGCCGAAGTCTGTCGAGAGAGATACGTAGAAAGAAGCACTTCGTCCTCCCTGCCTGGGAGCCCATGCTGCTGTTTTAGAATGTGCCATGCACTGGCAGATCTGAGCTCCACATCATGTTCCTGATGCCCTCGGAGTCTATGTACTGGGGGTCCTGCTGGCCCTCTGGCAGTGGTCTTGTCTTCAGCTAGATTAGGACCCCATCTTGATCCCAGAACCTCATCTCAGTGTACAGATAGTCTGAGGCTGGCCTCTAAACCAAAAACCTCCTCAGTCTCTTGTCTGTTCGGGTCCAGTCCCCCTTCACTCCCTGCTCTTGTTTAAGAGGACATTAGTTAGTTTTAAAGCTCTGTAAAAGTAATCTTATCAGAAAATAATCTTATAACTTTAAAACTAGCCCTAAATCACTTTTAATCAAGATGAAATTCCCTGCCCAGCGGGCCAGATAAAACCACTGTTCGTTCTGCAGCCCCAGGTTCTCCCCTGTGTGGTTACTAAGTGTGTGGGTTTAAAGATTTTTGGAAAAAGCAAAAAAAAAAAAAAAAGAGGAAATCATACCATAAGATTATAACTGACTTCTTGCTTTACCTGACTACACACTTCGTGGTGGTTGTCAGTCTACAGGAATACTTGTTGCTACAATTATCTTATTGATATCTGCACCAAGTCAAGAAACATGACAGAGTACACAGTTCTGTAGAGAAAATAACTATGTAAGAGTCAATTTAGGCACAGCATGCTTCACTCATGGGGTCTCTGCTGCCACCTCCTCCCCCACCTCCCCTCTTCCTACTGACACAGGAGTTTAGGGTAAGGTCCAGTAGACTCGGTTCTGCCACCTGTCCTCAGAGCCCATGCTCTTCTAAGCTCACCCTATGGTAAGTAATGGTGAAGACAGGAAAGGCAGTTTAAGCAGTACTATTATACTAGGGATCCAAGGAGGACTTGGGTCCTCAGCTCTGTCTTTGGGGTACTGACATGAGCCCCTAGATCAGTGATAGTGAACCTTTTAGAAACTACAATCCAAAACCCACGTATTTATCACAAAGCGCCAACACTGTGATTAAACCTGAATGCTCATCTGCATTCAGGCGATGCTGGGTTGACTTGGCCCACACGCTGACAGAGAGGCCTCTGTGTGCTCACTGAGGCATGCACGCCATTGGTTCACCACCACTGCCCTAGATTATATAGGGAAGGGGGAACAGAAGCATGCAGTCAGTGCCGGCCAAGCTGTGGTCTTGTTGATCATTATCTCAAAACCGACCAGAAGTGGTTTTGTCATCTGCAGAAATAACAGTATTGCTTAGGCCTGGGGGAGGAGAGCTCAACTCTTATAAGATGTTTAATCATCATACCTGTTATTCTTGGAACCCCAGGTCACAGCAGGAGAGAATGACTTACAGCGAAGGACACAGATACAAAATGGAAGCGGAGATGTCAAATTTCTGTCCCTGTTTAGTTATCCATCAGACATCTGCATGTATCTTCAGGCCCCAGTGAAGAGTCAGGACTTGCAGCAAAAGTAGCCTCTAAGTCATTATATTACCATCTCTTTTCCTGGCCCCTCCCCCACCCCTCCTCCATCTTCTTTGTGGTGGACTCTTTTTTTTCCCTGCTGCTAAAATAAAAATTTAGACAAATTAAATTTAACTGAGTTTAACTGAACAAAGAATGATTCTCAGATTGGCAGTCCCTAGAACCAGAACAGGTTCTATGTGACTCCACAGCTGCCAGGTGGCTGAATAACACGTAGAGATGGAGAAAGGCCAAGTGACCTACAGAAAAGGCAGTGTGGAGCAGAGACCACTTCCCAGGTTAAAGTTTGGCAAGGTAGAACCTGCCTTGTACCTGAAGCTATGATTGGCTGAGACTCAGCTATTGCTTATGAAGACAAATTCTAAAGGTTAGCTTCCTGTTCTTTAATCTACTGAGTTAGGCTGCAGTTTGCCAAGCAAGCATTAAAACTTTCCTCAGGCCAAATTTAGCTTAACACTACTCTTGATTGTGAAATATGGTATCACCAAGCCCCTTTAAGATCCACAAACTAAGCAAGGTAAATGTTTTTCCGCCTCATAATTTTGCCTATTTCCTGCCACTGACCAACAGAAAACTTTCTAAGGCACAATTCCATAAACATTAAAAATTTAATCTACAGAAGGGTAAACAGTGGAAAAACAAGTCTTTTCCCATACCTCTGGCTCTCCCAATGTATTACTTAGTAAAAACAGCTACTATGTTATTGACTTTAAAATATACAATAGTCAGGTGTTATGTGCATTCACATATGCAACCTCTGTGTGACTATTTACACAAAGCGACACATCCTAACAGTAAGTGGGAACTCAACAGACCTGAATTCCAGACTCTGCTGTTGACAAACCTGATGATCTGCATGAGTCACTCCCTGTGCCCTGCTGTGGGTTTCTCATTTAGAGTAAAGGAGGTCCATCCATCAGAAATCAAAGAGTAAAATGAGGGCCTGTGGAAGTGCTGTGAAAGGTTCAAAACTCTTCATCACTTACCCTCCGTATTCAGATTAAAATGGTACTTATTCACTGTGATGGATTCGAGGACACTATGACTCTTTGTATTTGCATTAATTTCTCTCTGAATTTGCATATAGTTAAAGTTACTGAGCACTTACTCTGTACTAGCTGATTTGTAGTAGAAGTTCTGGGGCTGGGGATATAGCTCAGTGGAATAAGCGCCTGCCTAGCAAGCACAGGATCCTGAGTTCGATCCCCAGTACCGCAAAAAAAAAAAAAAAAAAAAAAAAAATGGTGGAATGTGTTTCCACACAGTATCTGTAGTGGAAGTTCTTTTTTTGTGCGCCAGGAATTGAACTCAGGACCTTGCTTTTGCCAGGCAGGTGCTTGTGCCTCTGCACCATACCCTTGGCACTATGGAAAATCTTTAATATTTTTTCTCTTACTCATATTTCACAAGAAATCCGGAAAGTAGATACTCTTATGTCCTCATTTTGCAGGTGAGACACATGAAGTTTAGTAAGGAGAGATGTCCACTTGTTAGGCAGGTAGTAAGACATTAGGGGGCCTGAGGGGTCTATAATGGTATACTTTGAAATTATAGTTAAATAAAAAAACCCAAAGCCCTCAGTGTATAATACTTTTATAATTACTTATTAGGTCTCAAACCCAAAAACACAGGACCTGTGTTTCTAGAACAGTGTTGGTCTAATATCCATTTCTGTCCAGGGTGAACAGGTCCCAAACACGAGGTACCCGTGGATGAATAAAAAAGTAAGAAGAGAAAGACATACAAGAGAGACAATGTCCTGGAATCAGGGGGTTACAGTTCTCTTGTCTGTAGCCCTGAATCACCTTTTCCGTAACCTTTTATTGAGATAAAACAAAAGAGGCACCTGGGCCACCGGGTGGATATCAACCATTTTAGCAAGAACGATACAACATAATTACCATATGCATGAGACTTGTTGACTAGGTAGCCATCCTGTCACCATTCCTTTTCTACATAACACAGCAAAACATTTAGTGTCAGGCACCAGGGCTTACAAAGCTTTTGTTAGACTTCCTCCAGAACACAACAACCTAGGCTAGGTTATACTTAAGGCAATACATTGAAAGATTAATTAACTAAAGAATGTCCTTCTCCACAGAACAGGGCATACAGCATTCCTGGTTGCCATAGCCTATGGCACACCGATTTTGGAAATACCCTCCCATGTTGGACTGAGACCCAAGGGAAAAAGACCGAGAGATGGAGGAGGAGGAGGAGGGAGGGGAGCCAGTGAAGAAGGAATGAAGACGTGTTAGTTATGTGCACCACCTCCCCATGGTAAATGCAACCATTATGTGGGGCAAATATGTATTAATAAAAAAAAAGCTACAGTAAAAAACAAAATTAGATTTGACTTTTCTTTCATAAATTTCATAAATTTCTTACCTGATTAAGGGTCTTGAGAAAACAGTGATCACCTGAAAAGGACAAAGAAGACCTTTTGCAATTCCAAAGTAACTTCTAAGAAAAGAATGTTGATGAGCATTATAATCATCATAGTAGAAACCAGGAGTAACTCACGTGCATAAAAAGATACCCGGATTCCCACTGCGGGAGGGTACCTGTGTGGCGCTTTCCTCCTCAGAGCACGGAGACCTAAATCTCCATGTCTTAGAGTTACAGTGAACTCCTCCTATATGTCTGCAGGGCACCTATCTTGGGTGTCTTGGGTGAATTCTTTCACTGAATGCATGAAGAGCCAAGGACCTGGTTTCCCAGTGGCTCACTTCTCAGGGCTCTATGGGGAGGGATAGCAACCAGCCGGCCCGCAGCGCCCTTGTCCTGGCTCACAGGCGCCCCCCTTTCCATCTGATGTCCCAGCATGCCGGATCCCCGACCCTGTAAAGTGCTCAAAGGAAAACATTTTGCTTGTCACTCATTCTATTCTCATGTTCACTTTCTCTGTCTGTCCCAGCAATAATATATTATTAATAACATTATTACTTCATTTTGCTCAAGTGCTCAGAAGCTTATTTTTTTTTTTTGGAGAGTAACAATAGTTAATACACTGTATATTGTCATCTTTAACATAGTTATTAGAGTACAAGATATGGACATTAAAATTTCTTCAATCAATATTAGTACAAGCCCTCCTTTTCAATGAACTAAGAGATACTAACAGTATAACTCATTTGCATTGTCCCCCTTTCCCTCTGTCCTTTCCCCTTTCCCCCATCCTAGTTCCTTTTTCCTTTTGAACAATTGCTTCCCATTTCACACTATCTACTGTGTATTTTACACCTTATTTACTCTTTCAGTTTCTCATACCAGAGAGACAATATGATGTTTAGAGATATGAGTCTGGTTTATTTCACTGATATGTGTTGTCTCAACTTGCATCCATTTACCTATAAAGGTTTCAAATTTATCCTTCCTTATGGCTGGATCATACTCCATTGTGTAAAGATACCATATCTTTTTTTAAAAACCATTCCTCAGTTAATGGACATTTGGGTTGTATCCAAGATTTCACTAATACAAATTGTGCTGCTATAGACATGGGTGCACATATATCTCTGTGGGATGATGTTTTTAATTCTTCTGTGAAGATACCCAGAAAGGGAGTAGCTGGGTTGAATGGGACCTCTAATCCTAGCTTTTTGAGGAATTTCCATACTGATTTCCACAGTGGATGCACCAGTCTGCACTCCTACCAACAGTGGAGAAGGGAGAAGGTTCCTTTTTCCCCACAGCTTCCCTAGCACTTGTTATTGGTTGATTTCTTGATCATAGCCATTCTTCCTAGATTGAGATGGAATATCAGTGTTGTTTTAATTGGCACTTCTCTTGAATGACTAATTATGTTGAACATTTCTTCATATATTTATTTGCCATTTGTATTTCTTCATCTGAGAAGTACCTATTCATTTCTGATGTCCATTTTTGGATTGGGTCTTTAAATTTCGGAAGTTTGATTTTTTTCAGTTCTTCATATATTCTAGATAGAAGTTCTTTGTCTGAGGGACAACAGGCTAAAATTTTTTCTCATTCTGTGGGTTGCCTTTTCACTCTGTTGGTGATTTCTTTTGATGTATAAAGGCTTTTTATTTTTATTTTATTTTGTTTTTGAAAAGCTTTTTAATAAGATGAGGTCCTGGGTCAGGGATATAGCTCAGCACCACAGTGTCTGCCTGGCAAGTATGAGGTCCTGAGTTTGATTCCTGGTATCAAAAATAATAATTAAGATGAGATTCCAGGTGTTGATTCTTTGAAGTATTTCCCATGCAGTCTGGGATCTCTCTGTCTATGCCTATGTCTTCAAGATTTCTACTTACTTTCTC
This sequence comes from Dinomys branickii, assembly GCA_004027595.1. Lineage (NCBI taxonomy): Eukaryota > Metazoa > Chordata > Mammalia > Rodentia > Dinomyidae > Dinomys > Dinomys branickii. The sequence continues at coordinate 8,318 of PVLD010023360.1, read as the reverse complement.
TTCCAGTACATTTAGTGTTTCTGTTTTAATATTTAGATCTTTGATCCATTTTGACTTTAGTTTATGGTGATAGACATGGGTCTAGTTTTAGTCTTTGGCATGTGGAGAACCAGTTTTTCCCGCTCCATTTATTAAAGGAGCTGTCTTTCTTCCAGGGAACATGTTTGGCTCCTTTGTCAAAGAGAAGGTGGTTGAATGTGTTTGTTGTTGTATCTGCATCTTCGGAAACTTATTTTGAAGGAGCTTTTCTCTAAGGGTCAGTATTACCCATGTTAGTTATTGTTATTGTTTGTGTCTGGATGTCTTTCCAGAGCCTCACACAGTAAGGGGGCCAGCTTCTAGAGTTTATGATTGATTCATGGTCCCATGCTATGATTGTGAGTGTAAGTGCTGCACCCACCCTGGGGTAGGTAGTCTGAGTACAGTATAAGGAAGGGAAGAAGCTTGCTCTTTGCTGCTCCTCCCTTTTGTGCTTGCTGCTTTTGTTGTTTTCCTCTGCCATGAACTGTTGCCCTCTGCCATGTGCCACTCTGCCTTCAAGCCAGCTGAGTATGGACTGAAACCTCCACAAACTGTGAGCTAAATAAGCCTTCCCTTCCTTAATTTTGGGTGTCAGGTATTTTGTCTCAGCAATGAGAGAAAAGTCACCAAGACACTAATCAAAATACCTTTCCCTCAGAACATTAAAATTATGTTTGAGTGCATTTTAATTTGTTATATAGATTTTAGAATAGTTAACTACCTCCCACCATTTCTAAATTCCTGCAAGGAACTTACTCTGTTATTTTCATGCTATGGACTGTATTGAAAAGACATTCTATCATCTGCCTAGTAAGTAATTCATACGCTACCACCAAAATAAAATTTATAAATCTAAAATCTATGGTATCTTGAGAACTTACCCTTCAGTTTGGAAGGATATCATATGGGCTGAAATTGTTCAACATAAACATTCTCTGACTGTATGTCCATGTGCACTCAAGTGTATTGGACCAATTTTGAGAAGGCGCTGCATTTCCGTGTCCTGGCTGAATTCAGCAGCTCCTCATGCGTAATATTTGCATTATGCCTTATCTATGTACTGTATTTGCAGGAGTGTCTTGGGAATATTTGAACACTTTTATTTTCCCCATATCCCACCAGCCTTCCCACTCTAATTATCCAAAGCAGAAAAGAGAAGTAAAAAGACATTATTTTTAAAGTGAAAGAGTTGGTACAGTCCTGTTCTAGTTTAGCTCATGCAAATTTTTGTTACCCCTCCACCCCCGAGCCAGGAGTTTGTCACAGTGAAGGTCAATTTTCATTACTGTAGCAGTTTAGGGTGAATTGGGTGGGTGGCTTTCCACATAATGATTAAAAAAATCTAAGCTCACTCCATTCTGTGGCTGCACTAACTCCCAAGGCCGGGGGATCTGTCATTTCCAGTCAGAACATGTGGAGGTTACCTTCTATTTTCATATCAACAGAAGAGGAATAAGCAGCAGGTGGTGTGGAGAGGAGAAAATGAAAGCAAGGGTCACTGTGTGGTAGGACTGTTCACTGTCCTCAGACTCTGGAATTCTGATATGCCCACCTTCACCTGTGACAGCAGTGAGAGGAGATTTCCTTCTGGGTGGTGAAGGTTAGTTTTAGGGATCAACTTGATTGGGCTTAGCTGGTAAAATGTTATTTCTGGATGTGTCTCTGATGATGTTTCTGGAAGGGATTAGCATTTAAATGAATAGACGTAGAAGATCCCCCTAACTAAGTGTGACTGGGGATCATCTAATCCTCTGCGAGCCTAAGTAGAACAAAAAAGGAGAGGACTGGAGAATTCTTTCTCTTTCCTTGAGCTGGGACATTCATCTTCTGCGTTTAGCCTTAGGACTCAGGCTGAATTATGACACCAAATTCCTTGGGTTTGCAGCTCACAGATGGCACCGTGTGGGACTTTCTAGGCTTCCTCACAACATGAAGCAGTTCTCATAATACGTACCTTCTGGGGATGCATCCTACTGACCCTTCTGTAACTTTGGAGAACCCTGACTAATAGACAGCAGTGGAACAAGCTACTGCTAACGCAGTGATTCTCCAGATCACTAAGGCTCCTGTTTCCAGAACCACTGATCACACTGCACTGGTTATGTCAGGAGATTTCTATTACTTTCTGTGGGATCCATCAGTGTAGGGCTGAGAGCTCTGTCTCCTTAGCAGGAGCCCTGCCACAGTGCAGAAGAATTTATTTCTAAGTATTTGAGGCATCTTGTTGCTGCCTACTCCTTTCCTTACCATCAGCTGACAACAGGAGACTTTCAGAAATTATTAGCTGTCATCATTTATGATGATTTACTGCAGGATTTAGTAAGATGCTCTATGCCCCCAATACTACCCTATTAATGCTGCTAATGAGAAAGCAAGAAGTTGTGTGAGAAACCGTTGGAGTAAGAGAGTAATTTTCAGTGAATTGAATGCACGGTACTGAATGTTTCAGGGAAACTTTTGCATAAGTGAGGCTCAGTTTCCTCAGGCCCCTCTCCTGAGCTCAGCCATGACCAACCTGAATGTGGACTGTGAGCTCGGCTTGTGACTGCTCTGTATCCAGGGTAGTGATCGGCAGCTCTAACTCACCCCCGGGGTTAGTGGAGGGAAGGGACGAGGTCCCAGAAAGAATCACTGCGGAAGTGACAGGTCCAAAGAGGAAGAAGGTGCTTAGTTGTTAGGAACTGACACAGTCCATCTGGGTACTTGAGCTGGTAGGTCCCTGGAGTAAATGCGGCCATGTTTTAGTGATAAGATAGACAAGGCTTAAGTATCCCTTCCCTGGTAACACTTTTCAGAAGAAATTTATAATGGAAGAAAGTATTGAATCAAATTTTCCAAACTGCTGACTTTTTTTAACAACTAGTCACAGAAAATTAACATAATCTCTTTTGCAAATGAAAAGAAGCCTCCCTCTGATTTGAAACCCCTGCTTGCACTAGAGGAGAGGGTATCCAGCCTTAGACTCAGAGCGGGTGGCAGAGCCCTCTGAGGACTTTGGACCTAAGGGGCACCAAGCAACAGGACCAGGTGGAACTGGGATGTCCTGTTTTGCTCTGTATGCATCGGGCTGCAGGCTCAGCTCTTAGGTTAGATCTTTCCCTTATGGGTAAACAGTGGCTGGAGCATCTTTTCAGCCCTTCACATAAGTCCATCACCATGTATTTATCAATAGAAGATTTTCTGCTAAAGTCTTTTTTAATTACCAAGGCTCAGCATATACTTTTTGTTTTGTTTTGTTTTGAGACAGGATCTCACTGTGTAGCCCAGGCTGGTCTCAGACTCAGCGCCATCTTCCTGCCTCAACCTTCTGAGCGCTCGGATTACAGGTAGGCATCACCATGTCTGACTCCACATGTGCTTTCAATGGCCACACTGGAGGCCTCTGTGTAAGGAATTTGAGTCCTTGTCAACTGTGATAAGACTGTGAGCTTCTCAGGGCAGGTGTCTCAACGTGTTCTGTCTCTGAAGACAGAGCCTTTTAAAGGACTTTGTGCACTCGATATATATTTAGGTGAATGAACTAGGAAAGGTCAGCTGACTGTTAGGTCCTTTGTGTGCTATATAAGCACTCTTTATGTCCGTTTTGGAATGAATCAGCACACACATCCTGTGTTCGGTCTAAGGATTTTAAAAGGAATGGCCTCAACATCCACGTGTAGGACAGTGAAATCTTAGGTGAGAGAAAGAGCTCCATAAATTCGCACTGATCCTAAATTTTAAAATTGTTGGATTTTTTTCTTTTTTCTTCCTTGGCAGGTCTTTTTGTCATCAAAACAGGCAATTTTGAAAGAAACCAAATCTCTCTAGGGTCATTATTATTCTAAGAATCTCAGCGCCACATCTGTCACTTTTCCATAAATCCTTTAGGTTCTGATTAGAATGGTAAAGTCCTGCTAGGAAGGGTTTTGGTTAAGATAGTGAGGGGGTCACGAAAAGTCTATTTCTGAGTATTACTACTGATGCATATAGAATGTTTCCATGTATTTCATTATTACTGTATTTCAAAACATCCTGTCATGTATCGTCCATGACAAACAATTTCCAGCGTGGACTCGCACTGTTGGCATTCTGTCCAATAGTTTTCACCCATAGCAAGAACCTAACAACATTTTGTGGCCTAGTTCTGACACTGGATTGCTCAGGTATACATGACCATTTGTAGCATTTGACTAGTGAAATAGCCATCTGCGTTACTGTTTTCTTCCTCGTCTGGATCAAGGTCTTCCTTCTGCACTTCTCTCTCTGTCATGTCGCCATCTGTCATACCTTGCTGACTTCTTTGGCTCCCATGATTCAAGTCATCATTGGTAGCCGAGTCACCTGATGACTCACTCTTCACCTCCTCCCTAAGTTGTAAAAGGGGATTTGCACGCAGCACTATTCTGAATTGGGCTAACACTATGAGAAAAATCAAAAGACAATATTTAATGAAAACATTTTAGGGCCGGGGATATAGCTCAGCGGCACAGTGCCTGCCTGGTAGGGACAAGGTCCTGAGTTTGATTCCTGGTACAAAAAAATTTATAGAATACACAGCAAGGTGCATAATGTGGGTAAAACTCTCCAATCTATGCTTTGACAAATGTGTATACACCTTGGTCTTCATCATACTGAGTGAGTGAACACCAAGACTCCTTCCTGTATTCCTCCAGTGCAGTTACTGAGACACGGCAGATTCGCATTATGCTAAAGTACATATTTTCATTAGAAAAACATGGCTGGGGTTTATTTTACCCATTATGATGCCCTTCAGGATCACCTTCCCGGTCTCAATACCATCACCTTGGTGTCATTCATATGGTGTCAGCATTCAGACCATAGTAGTATCCAAAGGACACCTGGTGCCTCTTTGAAGGTGACAGAAACTCCTCAATTGAGGCTGGGTGCACAGACGGACATGCTGAGCCTTTACCTTCCTTAGAATTTAAATTTTTACTGTTTCCTGGGGAGGGTGTGTGCAAATATAGCAGAGTTACCATTTTAATCTGAAACTTTGTCCCTCTTTGGACACAGACATGTCAGATGGATCTAAAAGACTGGGAGCTCTAAAGAAATTTATTCTATTTATTCTTTTTATGAACAAACAGACATCCATTTTCAAAATAGCTTAAGAATAATACAAACAATACTGAACTGCAGACAAAGTGGTAGGAAATTAACAATGGTTGTTGTATTACACATTGATATCTTCAAAGTGGTTTCTCAGGAAAACAAATACAGACATGCAAGATTGATCAAATAATCATTAACTGTTCCTTTTACAGAAATTTATTGAATTGACACATTAAGCTACTCGAGAAAGTGAGTGTCCCCCCCTTTTTTAATACTAGGTCTTGAGTCTAGGGTTGTTCTAACATTCAGCTACGTCTTAAACCCTCTTTATTTTTCTATGTTTTGTTTTTCTTTGTAGTCCATGCTGGCTTTGAATTCATAGCGATCGTCCTGTATCAGCCTGAGTGCTGGTATTACAGGCATGTGGCATGCCTGGCACCTCTTTATTTTATTTAGGTTTTGCTAAATTGCCCAGGCTGGCTTGATCTCAAAATCCTGCCTCAGCCTCCCAAGAGATTACAGATGAGCTGGAGTTACAGGCATGTACCACCATGACTAGCTGAGTCAGTTTAAAATACAAGAGCACTAAAAGTTGAAGCTTACTCCAGGGTAAAGGAAGCAAAACAATGAGAAATGATTTTGGTAACTGTGTAATGTTTTCTGTCTGAATTTTGGATAAAAATAATCTTAGACAAGACAGCTATCTAAAGAAAATGTTACTCAACAACAAAAGAAAAAAAACATTAAAAATGAGCAAAGGACTTGAACAGACATTTCTTCAACAACAACATAAATTGTCAATAAGCATGTGAAAAGATGTCAGCATCACTAATTACTAGGGAAATGCAAATCAAAACCTCAGTGAGATGTCACCTCCCACCCATTAGGTTGCTATAAAAAAGCTAAGCAATAGCTTTGGTGTAGATACAGAGCTACTGGAACGCTCATGCACTGCAAATGAAGGTGCAAAGCAGGGCAACAGCTATGGGAAACAGGATGCATGTTGATCAAAAAATTAAAAATAGAATTGCTGTATGATTCAACAAGTCCATGTCTGGGTATTCAGCCAAGAGAATTGAAGGCAGGGTCTCAAGGAGATAGCCCCATAGTCCTGTTCTCACAGCGTCATTCACAAGAACCAACTGGTGGAAACAAACCAGGGTGGGCACTGATGACTGAATGGGTAAGTGGAACATGTACCCATACAATGAAACATTATTTGACCTTAAAAAAGGAAATTCTCAGCTGAATGTGGTGGTGCATACCTATAAGCTCAGCACTTGGGAGGCTGAGGCAAGAGGGTCTCTGTGAGTTTGAGCCCAGTCTGGGGTACATAGTGAGTTCAAGATTAGCCTTAAGTACATAGGGAGACCCTGTCTCAAAAGAATAAAAAACAACAACAAAAAATGGCAATTCTGACATGCCACAAAGTGCCGCCTTCAGGGCATTTAGCTAAGGGAAATAAGCCAGTCAAGAGAATATGATTTGCTTGTAACAGAGGCTGTTACGACTGCATAGCATCTTAACTCTTACATTTCCCCATGCTGAGTTCCTTAAAGGTTTTGTCTCTAGAACACTCTACTCACAAACCTCCCCCTGAGGGTCTGTTTCCTGGGGAAGCAGACCTCAGAAGTTCTTTCATCCTTTTTTATTGTCAATTAGATGGTCTCATCTTTTTCATTATTTATTCTTTTTTTTTTTTTTTTGTCTTTTTGAGACAGGGTCTCGCTATGCAGTTCAGGCTGGCCTTGAGCTCACTTTGTAGCCCAGGCTGCTCTCGAACTCAGAAGGATCCTCCTGCCTCAGCCTCCCACGTGCTGCGCCACCAGGCGCGGCTTATTACTTATTCATTAGTAAGTATTTCTGGAGCCCTCACACTGTGCTGGATGCCCTTTTAAGGACTGAATACGCAACTGTGAACGCAAAGTGCCAGCCCTAATGGAAATTATATTGCAGTGAGAGGAGATCAATGGCAAATGCTCAAGTACTGACAATTCCCAGGAGAGGGGAAAGCGAGGCAGAGGCTCAGGTTAGGTGCAAGCTGTTGTAGTGAAGGGGCACATGCTAGGCAGCATAGAGACCTCAGGTCACTGTTATTGTCAGCGTGGTTCCAAAGTCCACGCTGTCACAACTGCATCATTCCAACTCCACCGGAAGTACATCTTCCTGCTCATGACTTCCCTGGGGCTCTAGAGATCTGGATGGCTCGGAGGGTGTCTGAGAAGGGACTGGAAAAATTTAAACATAGAACTCACATCCAAGGTGAATTCCACGAGTGAGGACTTCAATCAAGAGAAACTGCAATGTTTATCATCCATGGGTTCAAAGGTGGTATTTTAGAGCACTTTGTGAAAAAAATAATAATAAAGGCTAAAGAATTTGAAGCCTCTATGTCTTAAATATTAAATGGTCTTTAAATTCAATTCATTCTTAATCTCAGCCTGGAATGCAAATGTCTCCTTGCAATTTTTTCCCCTCCTATGGTTGTTGGCTCAGGACCAAGAGCCACAGGGTTTCTCTGTTGCCTGAGCTGAGCATGGTTTGCTCAGCCTACAATAAGAGATTCTTTTAAAACAAAAGTCCTAAAAATGTATCAGTTCAACCGGAGGGTGGTGTCAGTAGGTCTGACACATGTGGGGGTTTGCTCTGACTCTTGCCACAACTCAAAGTCAGCGGTGTGAAATCACACCCCATCTCCACCCCGACAGGGAGGTAGGTGGAAGAACACATTAAAACCAGGAGTAGAGATCCGGGGAAGATGGCGACCAGGTGAGCAGCAAGGGAGCGAACCTCCTTAATAAACACCACCAGCTCGAGACAGACTTGGCGAGCGTGACTGCCGGGACCTCGGCTGGGAAGTTTAAACTGGGCGTATTTCTCTGAGATGCCGGGGGAGATGTGGTAGGGCGGACCAGGCTGCCGGGGCGAGACGTGGGAAAGCCCCAGACGCTGGGAGCCAGGGACAATCCCCGGGGGGAAGAAGCTTGGCTCGGTCCAAGCACAGTGGGAGCGCGGCCGCCTCGGTCCCTCCCGCCTCCCGAGCCGGTGCAGCCCCCCCGGCGACTCCCGACGGAGATCGGCTTGCTAGCGGCGGAGACGCCCGGCAGTCCCACGTTTCGCGCGTGTCGGGCGAGCCGCGCGGAGGGCCCCAAACGCCGCCGGAAGCGGAGAGAAAGATTTTCTGGGTCCTAGCGCCCTGAGAGCATGGACGGCTCGATCCCTCCCGCCTCCCGAACCGGCGCAGC
>PVLD010023359.1:0-27533 GCA_004027595.1 Dinomys branickii | reverse complement strand
GCAGAGTGGCACATGGCAGAGGGCAAATTGTTCATGGCGGCAGAGCACAGCAAAAACAATCAGCAAAAGAGAGGAATGGCTGCAAGCACCCTCTTCTCTTCCCTTACATTGTAAACAGGCTACCCCCACCCAGGGGGCGTGTAGCTCTCACACAATCTCCATGCCCTCCTCTTCCACAGGCTCAGGATGTGTACAAAGTAAGCACCCTGGCTTCCTGCTGAATCACTCAGCCAAACCTCTAGACTCCCCAAGTTGACAAAATGTATCAACCGTAACAACGACTTTCTCCAAATGCCCATGCAGCCAGGTGAGCTGATCCTTGCTGGTCTCTGGGTTCTGGGTTGTCCTCGGCAGAGCATGCAGAAGTCTTCCTGACCCCTGGAAACACAGCACTTCTACCCACCAACCATCTAAAGTGACAACAAAATTCCTCAAGTCCCTGCCTCAGCATACTTGCAATCTCTGAATGAGATCCACACACGCGGTCTCTCACCAGTCACATTACTGTCCCACTCACGTCAGCTCCAAAGCTTCCCTGTAACAGTTTGTTTATGGTTCATTTGTTTTTCTCATCCATGTTTTCAGCTTAGGCGGGGCCTTAAAAAATAAAAAGTTTCTCTGAATAAATACATATTTTAGTCCTGCATTTTCTACACTCTGGAGGACTGATTGACTTTGTGTCCCTAAAAGAAGTGCCCAACATTTGGCTGCCCTCTCCTGAAACAGAGATCGATTAAGCCCTGCTGTGACTCCACAGCAGCTCTTAAACCTACCCTTCCGTCCTGCTGAGCAGAAAAGATTTAGCCTTGGAGTGAGCCACAGGCTTAGAGATAACAAGGAGCACAGCTAGGTGACCAGACTTGGGAGTTGGAGAAGCAGTCCCAGAACCTCCAATTTTACTCAAAGGAGTAGCAAGTGTAACCTTCCCCAGAGAAACTCCGCCAAGGGACACCCCACAAAGGGCTGGCCAGTCAGGGTCAAGGCCCCGGAAGGATGGCAGCTACCAACACTTGATTATAACAAAGGCTGTTTTAGGGGTAAACCTGCTTCTCAAAGGATCAGGAACACAACCAGAGCCTTCTCCTGAAGGGTGGAGCAGAGGGAACCAAGATGGAGAAGCACTTGGTCTCACAGTCTCACCTCCAGAACTTCTGACTGGTAACCTTTGGAAAATTTTTGCCTTCTTTATCTGAATGACTAGGTGGTTTCTGAAGTTTCGAATTTGAGAAAAGATTATATATTCTCATGCAATCATGAGGGATAAAAGAGAATTTTTTCCATGGTTTTCCCCAAGGGTAGCAGCTTATAAAACTGTAGGTTAAGGTCAGACCCTGGATATTCAAGATACAGTTTATGTTCATTGCCACCAGGACCCCTCACTCTTCCCCTTTTATAAGCACACCCACTTCCCCCCGTCTCCTTGCACTCCTGCAGCCCTGGCAACCACTGATCTGTTTTCTTTCTCTATAACCTTGCCATTTCAAGAACTATATATAAGTTGAATCATATAGCATGCAAACTTTGTGGATTGGCTTTTCAGATTCATTTTAATTCTCTGCACATTCATACATATTGTTGCATGTATCAGTAATTGGTTTCTTTTTATTGCAATGTACACATGTACCACAGTTCATTTAATTATTCATTTAGTGAAAGACTGAGTTATTTCTAATTTGGAGCTATTACAAATAAATCTGCTATAAACATTTACATATAGTTTTTTTGTGTGAAGGTGAGTCTTATTTTCTCCCAGATAAACACCCTGGAGTGCAATTTCTGGGTTGCATAGTTATTGCATGACTGGTTTTTTAAAAAACTGCCAAATTGTTTTCTAGAACAGTTGGAACATTTTACATTCTTACTGGAAATTTATGAGTGATCCACCTTCTGCATAGGCTCATTAGTATTTCGTGTTGCCAGCATTTCTTATTTAATGATTCTGGCAGGTGTATAGTGATGTCTCATTGAGGATTTAATTTTCATTTTCTTAACTGCTAATAAAGTTGAATATCTTCTCTTTTCATGTGTTTATTTGCCATCTGTGTATTCTCTAGGGTGAAGTGCCTCTTTACGTTGTTTGCTCATTTTCTAACTGGATTGCCTGGGGTTTTCTCTATTGTACTTTGAGTCTTTTGTGCATTCCAGCTAATATTCCTCTAGTGGCTGTGTCTTGCAAACATCTTCTCCCAATCTGTAGCCTGCCTTTTCATCGTCTTAACAGGATCTTCCCCAGAACAATTTTTAATTAATAAAACCTAATTTATCAATTTTTCCTATTATGATCCATAATTTTGGTGTCAAGTCTAAGAACTTTCTGTCTGATCTTAGACCCCCAATATTTTCTCTCACTTTTTCCTGAAAGCTTTTAAAGCCTTAGGCTTTATATTTAAATCTGTGACCAAAGGCAGAAAATTTTTACATAATAAGTGTTCTCCAGTGTAACCACCCTCACTCCCATCAGCAAAAGCACAGTGAGGAGCATAGACTTTGAGCCTTATCAGATGTAATGAGGCACCCCAATCCCCCTACCAGAGTGAGGTCAGACATGGCCAGGTTGGGAGCCTAGATTTTAACCCTTGCCTATGATTGAGAAGTTTCCTGCCCCATTCTCCTCACAACCCCACTGTGTCAGTGGGTACCTGCAGGTGGTCCTGTACTTCAGACCCTGCCCAGCAGTGGCGGGCAACTCTCTTCTCTCCCATCCCTTAGGTCGATATCAAAGGAGGCCTTGTGGAGAATCAGAACATTTACCATTACTAGTGTGAAAAAGCCACCTGCACTAGAGTGTCGTTGGAGACCATGTGGGGACCTGGAACCCTCTCTGCACCCAGCAATATGAAGCCCGCTCCCCCTGCCACTAACTGAGTATGAGTGGAAAATATTGGCTTCTAACATCCCCTTGACAGTAGTGAGGCAATGTCTCCCTCTCCCTGTCAGCACGGTGTCAGATAAAGCCAGTTAACAGAAAAGATTTAAGTAAAACTCAGAGCCCAAAAGCAGTTGAAAAATGTCCACATTTCAACAGATGCGTGTCATATCAAGAACAAGGAAGATTTCAACCTGAATAAAAGAGACAGTAAAAATGTATTAATACTAACATGATAAAAATGCTAGAATTATCTAACAAAGATATTGGGACAGCTGTGATTTTTTAAACACTTTCATAAATGTTTATGAACTTTTTGAAACAAATGAAAAAATAGAAAATGTCATCAAAATATAGTAGTAGAAACAAAAGGAAATTTTGAACTGAAAAACATAGTAACTGAAGTAAAAAGCTCACTGGATATATCCAGCAGCAGAATGTAGGAGGCAGAGGAAAAAAAATCAGTGAACTGGATGATAACACAATAGAAATTACCAAATCTGGACATGAGAGAGGAAATAGATTTTTTTAAAGGAGCTGATTCAAACTTTCAGGAGAAAATGTACTTAAATGAGAATAATTCTGAGGTGTAAAACAGTGAACCACTGAAAGGTTGGTGGGTCTGGACTGAAAGAGATACAATTAGAAGCTTGGAAGGTGTTATGGTTGATACATTGTGTCAACTTGGAGAGTGGAGAGGTTTGGCTAAGTAACTAAGCAGTTGTAAATCTTGGGGTAAAAAGGACATGCCTTTACCCTTCTGGGATGTTGTTTATTGTGTTAGTTTGGGAAGTTTAAAAGGTTAACTATGTGATTCAGCCGGAAGCCAGGGTGCTTACTTTGTATACATCCTGAGCCTGTGCAAGAGGAGGGCATGGAGATTGTGTGAGAGCTACACGCCCCCTGGGTGGGGGTAGGCTGTTTACAATGTAAGGGAAGAGAAGAGGCTGCTTCAGCCATTCCTCCCTTTTGCTCTGGTTGTTTTTTGCTGTGCTTTGCCGCCATGAACAATTTGCCCTCTGCCATGTGCCACTCTGCCTCAGAACCAGCCAAGTATGGACTGAAATGTCCACAAACTGTGAGCTAAATAAACCTTTCCTTTCTTCATTTTGGGCATTGGGTATTTTGTCTCATCAACGAGAGAAAAGTAACCAAGACAGAAGTTGAGCTTCTGTTTTCCCATTTATCGTGGTCTCCTCACTGGCTGGTGAAACAAATTGACCTATTACCTTGGCCCCTTTTTGTCCTATGAATAGGGTGAAAGAATTAAAGCAGACAAGCAACCAAACCAAAAGAGAATGGAAATACGCTTTTCATCTTAAATATGGCACCTGACTTTGACAGGATCAAGTTCACCAGAAAAGAATCATTGGCATTCAGGATATAATAACTGTCAAAGCACTCATTGTTGAAGAATTTTTCTCACATTTGCATCCAATGTTTTACAAATTCATTACAGGCCATCACTTCCTTAGGAAACACACAGACTTGACGAATACCTCTTTCACCAAATTTCCTCAAGCAATAGCATCCATAGTTGCTTGTAAAGTTAAAACATAAATTGTTGAAGAGAGAAAAGGACACTATCTAATATACTTTCTCCAGAAGAAAGCCACATATTACAAAATGCCAGAGCAGCCTGAAACAAAGATACAAATCAAATAAATTAAAAATTTCTCCAGCCAGCACAGGCCTGGAGATGAGTGAGTACCCAACACGTTCCTCCAACCCTGTGCCCACAAAGGAAGCTTCAGAAAGATGTTGGCAACACCAGCAGAAGTCTAGGTGATTATTTTTTCCTTAACAAAAACAAGTAGTGTTTTTTAAAGAACCTCCAACAATCTGTCTTTATTAGACTTTTAAGATAGGTTATGTTTTCTACAGGGATATGGAAAATTTTAGCATATTCTGCTGTTAAGAAACAAACAAAATTTCCTCTCCAAAACAGTGGTGTTAACAGAACTCCCTGTGCAGAACATTTTCTTCTCAACTCTAATAATAGATCTGGAATTCAGGCAAAATGAAAACAAAAAAGAAATTTTGGAGGAGCCACAAGAATGTGTCACCTTCCTTGCCTCCTTGCTGTCCTGTGATCATTGAGTTTCACACAGATTTACGTGAACAAACAGGGACTGAGAGAAATTGTGAGGCAAATTTGTTTTGGGAGATGCCTTTGTTGTGGCAGGTAACTAGAGAATCACTCACAGAAGCCGAGACAGGAACTAACAGGGTTTTATTTAGTGAACACAGACAACACCCCCAACTGTTGTCAGCCAGGAGTCTTAAGCAGGAAGACAGAATCACAGCAGCAGAATCTTTATAGGAGTTAGTCAATGTGCTAACAATAGAGTTTCTAAAAATAGAAGGTACCTTCCAGAAAGGCCAAGTACAGAGTTCATCACAAGATGACAGTCATGGTCATGGGGTTGTTACAACATTGCAGTATTTATAAGAAGCAGCTTTTTTTGGAAATAGAACTGCTTACACATGGAAACTGCTTATCACATGCTTGGGGAACAAGAGTTTAAGTGACTTCTAAAAAGACTTGGGGTCTTACCTGCCCTGTCACCTGGTACTGTCCAACTTCCCACTTCACTCTGCCACCATGAGCACTGCATATTGTGCAGTGCACCATTAGTCTCTTATCTGCCCCTGCCGAGCTTCTAATGGTTGCTGCATCTGACTCCTACTGAGTGGAAACTCCAGGCATAGTCCAGATTTCAGATGTGTCACTCATTCATCTGCCCTAGGCAAAGTCTAGGGCTTCTACTCCTGCTCCAAGGCACTGTTGTCCGATAGTCAGCTCACTGGGGGTGGGGAAGGAAAGGCAGATACATGTGTTCTGTTGAGCTGAAAGTTTAATATGCTGCTCACCATGTGCATGTATTTATTAGTAGTCTGCAAGAGATGAACTCCTGAGGATAGAATTCCAGATTTCAGAGGCAGGGCAAAGTGAAAATACTTAGATAAAGACTTCAGCTCACACTTAAAATGCAGCCACATGATCTATTCAAGCCTCAAGACTGCACTGCATCTAAAGTATGAAGAAAAGAAGAGAATTTGACTCAGAAAATTAATATCTCAGGAAAACTCTAAAGTACTAATGGGGGGATTTTTTAATTTATGAAGGTTCAGCATAGCAACCACAAGGTCATAAGTTCAATTCCCAGTATCAAAAAAGGAAAAAGAAAGTTCAGAAAAATATTTGTGTGATTTTTCATTTTGTAAGAAAATAAAATGGTAAAATCTCATGTAGCAATACAGCTGAGAAGAACTCTGTGAACTAACTGTTTTCACTTTCTTCATTTTAGAAAGGAAGAAAATAAATCCCAGAGGCTCACCCCATGAACCTAAGTTAGAATCAGAACGCAGAATTTGGATTTCCCTCACTCCCAGTCAGTGCTCCTTCTAGGACATCTCATTGCTGTTGTCCGATTTCCGACATCCTAATGCAGGATGGTCATTTGACACCTGTAATTGATCAGATACCCAGGGATGAAAAAAAGAACATTCCAATGCAATCATCGATACACCATATATCATCATATTTGAATTCTGGCTTTTTCCATTTCAACTCATCCTTTCTATTTATAGAGTAAGACAGGAATTCTAGCCAATGTCAACAAAATTCTTGCCTGACAAATGTCAAAGCAAAGAGGAGGATATCACCCAGGGAGAGTCTCTAAACAACACGTGCAGATGTGACGGCCAGCAGGCATGTGATGGCAACTTAGAAAATATCCCATCATAAATGAGAAATATAACTCAAGTCATGTAAAAGAAATTAGTCTTTTCTACATAGCTAGAGGAAAAACCGTCCACTTCATTAGATGGAGATGGGTGACTCTCCTTCCTCCCCTCTGAGAAGTCTCGTGTCATCCTGCCCTGGAGAGCTCCAATTGCTGGAGCTCTGTGGTGCCTCTCATCACTGCTCACCAATTATTTCACAGTTGCTTCTCTACCAAAGAAAGCACACAAAGCCCTGCTCTGTCTTTACATAAAATAAAGCACACAGCACAATCCAACAGAAGACCAAACTCAAGCTTGGGATAACACAGGCAGCATTAATTTCTCTAGTCCCCCTGTGTGGTCAAAATTCTTTATGCAGGAGAGATGGGAATGAGCCTGGTGGTGCGCGGGGACGACCCCACAGACTCAGCTGGGCCCCTGTGCTCAACACATCAGGGCGGAGCCTGGCAGTTTACGGGGGCAACCCCACAGACTCAACCAGACCCCCCCCCCCGAGGGCCTCAAGGACTTGTCCGTGGGGCACTGATCATAGTGTGCCTGGATCCCTGCCTATGTACTGTCTTTGAGGTTGGGTGCTTCTCCACCTAGTGCCATAGTAATTTGTGTACACCCATGTATGTTGCAGCATAATTTTAAGCAGCCATGTGTCTTCCCAATGTGAGAACCCGAGGGAATGAGTAAAACCAAAAAGTATGGCTATTATCAGAGGGAAGAGGACTGCTAGGGTGGGGGAACAACAGATATGAGGGCAGTGAAAATTGTTTGATCAATTGTACCTGCCTTTATTTGTATAACTGAGTAACCAATTTCAAGATACATTATGTAATACAGCAACCATTGTTAATACCCTACTAAAAAAGAGAGAGAGAGAGAGAGAGAGAGAGGCAGGAATAACAAAGCCCTCAGATCTACTTATTTACTCTTGACAATCATTCGTGCTTCTAAAGGTGCTCTTCATTCTCTGGGCCACCGTGTGGCCTTGCTGACTTTGTCAGAACTTGTACATCTTTTATGAGGAATGAGTCTTCTTCCTAACATCTCCTCCCACCCCAGTTTCCCATAAACTTAAAAATAAAAACTGTAATGTCACTTTGATAGAGTTCAATGGCATTTGGAGTTTGGGGTTTTTCTTGCTTGTTCATTTTAACTAAAGCTTTCCATTATTTTTATGATGAGACTATCTCTAGTTCTTTGATATCCAATGAATTCCTCCACTTCTTTATCTCCTCCAAAAACATTGCAATTTCCAGAGAAACCAGTAAGGACTTCAGCTTCAAATCATGATCCCATGGACAATAACCAAAGGTTCTAGTTATGCACTATCAAGCAGCTTTTTTTACAGTCGTCATTTTGACATCTTTCCACATCTGTGCATACAAATGTATAAAAGAATAATCATATGCTTTACTTAAAAACATTTGAATGTCAGGGGGACAACAGATATGAACTGAAAGTGGTCTGGGTGAATTTCACCTGCCGTGGGAGAATAACATTCTCCACTTTCCTGCTGAAATCAACCTCAAAGGTTGATAAGGCAAAGTCCTCTCCTATTTACTTTTGGGATTTAGTAGGGCAAGTCTGGTAGCTCATAAGAAGATTCCACAAACTGATGGACAGGACATTACTTACAACACAGACTTCCTGAGTAGCCATGCTCTATGTGGGAACTAAAGCAAGCACATGGCCTCCTGACTTCATCAGTAGAGTTTTGCATTTTGGAGACTCCTCCTCCTACTGAAAATCAGAGAAGGCTGATGGCAGGCAGTTGAGTGGCTAAATTGGCATGGGAGGGGTTAGCAAAAGATGACTTTCTGCTCTGGTGCACTGCCATTTGAGGAAGGTTGCTGGGTAGAATTTCATCGAAACCAAAGCAGATG
This sequence comes from Dinomys branickii, assembly GCA_004027595.1. Taxonomy (NCBI): domain Eukaryota; kingdom Metazoa; phylum Chordata; class Mammalia; order Rodentia; family Dinomyidae; genus Dinomys; species Dinomys branickii. The sequence continues at coordinate 19,040 of PVLD010023359.1, read as the reverse complement.
GCTTAATCCAAATATTGACAAAAAGGAATAGAACCAAGTGGGAAAAAACGGGATTTTAGACATATATAATCAATATGTTATTAAAGTCTTCCTCTTAAAATTGCATCAGCTACAAAGAATGTAATAAACCAGGCAGAAATTACATGTATTATCTGGCATTGGGTGCACCTGGAACAAGAAAGGAAACCTTGGAATGAAAATAAAATTGAAAAATCTTAACAACCTGCACATGATAGCTTTGTTTAAAGAACGTTTTGTCCTAGTCACTCGGGAATTGTCCTTATATTTCTTTCATGTCATTTTTTAAATTTCTGCAAATTCAAGTCAAAGTCCAGTTGCACATGTCATGAAAGGTCACAGCTTCATTCTGACAATAAACAACCAAAATATGAATTGATTGGATGCAGACCTTCATGCCCAAACTCCTAGTGAGGCTTTGCAGTGCCCTTCTTAACCCGCTCCCTCGTAGGCTGACAATAGGAGTCCTCCCACAACATGGAAATTACTGTGCCATCAGTCTCTTCCCAAGCACCACAATGAGGTCTTTCATAGGTCAATGCAGCAACTACGTATAGATGAGCCACGGTCTCCCAGGAGCTTTGTGTCCACATTCACCCTTCTCAGTACACATCCTCGCTTTCTTTCGTCAAGTATCCTTCACGCTCTCTGAAATTGTCTTGCTTGTAAGTTTGTCTGTTTATTGTCAGTCTTCCCAACTAAAAGAAAGTCTCCACAATAGCAAAGATTCACTGCTGGTTTCCAGGAGACTATATTCTAGAAGACAGAGGATAGACATACATAATCATAAAATAAGCACAGGAACTGGAGTCAGGAAAATTGACTGCAGGAGCCGGGTGAACTTAGCAGGTCAAATCATTGAGCTGAGTTTGCTCATCTATATAATAAAGGGGGAAAAGGATACTTAATGACAAAGAAGTCCACTATATGGCTGTTTGTGATACATACTCGCTGGTGAAAATGCAGACATTCAACTCTATGAAATTAATTGTCCACATAATAAATATCATAGAAAAAGTAAAAATAATATTATAAAAATATGTAAATGACATGAAAAAAATTCCAAATTATATCCTGAAGAGGAAAAAAAGGTGGTTTGCAAGACAGTACATGTAGTAAAACCCTATTTTACTGTATTGTATATGTGTATATTTATATCTCTATACATAAAAATTGGAAGGAAGTGCACTAAAATATTAATAGTAGCTATCTCTCGGTAGAGAGATGATGGAATCGCTTTCTTTCTTCCTGTATCTGTCCATGTCCTCTCAACTTTTAAAACCAAAATGTAAAAGGAGAATCAATTATTTTTAATTGCTTTTTTGCAATACCAAAATAATCTCCCTGGGCTATTCTCACATTGCTATTAAGAGACCAGTTTGTGATGTGATAAAAAGATCATGAGACGGGTTCTGATTTAATGTGTCTCCCTCTAACTGGCTGGTGAGAGAGGGGTGATGGGCAGGGTAGAGAGTGATTAGTAAACTGTGAAACACTAACCTCTCTGGAGTCGGCTCCCTCATTTGTAAATACACACTCTATGTCTCCAAGACCCCTTCTGGAGCACGAAGATACACATTTTGTGAAAAAGCAAGAAGTAAGCCTGTTATGGCTCATACATCAGAAGGAAGCCTGTACTAAAAGATGTCTGCAGTTAACTCTCCCTCATAGAAAAATAACCAGATTTGAAATGTTAAACATCCAGGCTGTCTTCACTGCAACAGTGTGTGGCAAGAACTCCTTGGCCAGAGGGCTGCATGGAGGCAGATACAGCAAGCATTTGTCACCCACTTGTACCCAGCTGTAAAAGGGCTGGCTACTTATCCCTAATGAAGCCAGGTCCTCCCGAAAAGCTCCCTCATGACTAACCAATAGCAGAAATTTTCTCTTACTGGATGATATTTGTGACATTGACTGAGTGGATAGGTGTAGAAAGTTTGACACTGTTCATTAATCACTCCCTCCTTCTCTCTGACTTCTAAACCAAGTTAAAAAAAGACACAGAAGAGTGATGGCGGATCAGCACACCACTTTATTACAAATAAAGGAATGGAGAACAGGGCTTGGATCTGGAGCTATAGCTGGGCTTTGATTCCTTTTCCCATGACTGAATTACCAGCCCCAGTTGCATGGACATAGCTGCCCAGGTGAGCTTATTGCATGACAGACCAGCAAGGGGACACTGGAAAGAGAAGAAGTTGAAGTTCCAGCAACCACACAGCCTCTCTTGGGGAGCTGTGAGTGAGGGTGCTAGAGGGAAGGCAGAAGTCTCACTCCCTTGATTTTTCCTTCTTCAGATCGATCAGATGTGCCATCTTCAAATAAGATGTGACCTCCCCAGGGGTGTCCCTAGTTTGTTGACTGCTGAATCCTGAATCCCAAGGACTTAATAGATAACCACAGGAGAATGAATGAGCAGAACTAGGAAAATGAGGAAATAGTGGTTTCCCTAACTGTAGGGGTCCTTTAAATTTATTTTTACAGCTCAGTTAGCCACTCATTTGTCTAATAGAGACACAAATATACAGGCATGACAGTAGCACTGGCCATACTGAAAGTTGTCTTGGTGGCTTCAGAGCATAAGAAAGGGAAGTCATTTAAGGCACTCTCAGGAACTTTGGGGACAGGGTAGACAGAAACTTAGGGACCCCAAGTCATTAAACTGAGTCTAGTTCAGGTGTAGACTAAAGATAGCAAAGAAAAAAATCCTCTGGACTCTAGTTCCCTTTTCTACAAAATTCTCCCTACTAGTGTTCTGCTTTTTAGGGTTAGATAATGAAGATTAAGAATGGCTGTTAGCAGAATAGGATATCTCTCTGTTCTAACGTTCAGAGCTCCTAAATTCAGATGGGGTTCGGTTTATTGTTATTGACAATACTTGGCCATTTCTATGTGTCTTGTTTCTTTCACAGACATAAACCAGACACTTACTTGTAATTCACAATGCTGGTAATTCATTCTTATATTCCACACCCTTTGAACAAGTTCGAGGAAGGAAAAATTTTCAATTTTAAATTAGTATTTTGATTTTGAAAATAATAGTTTACAAAGTCAATTCTTAATACCAAAAATAGGTTTAGAAATAAGTTTAGATTGAATCATCAGCATGTGTACTTGGCACAAACACTAAGAACTCTGAAAGTATCTCTGCAAAGATATAAATATTATTATCTTTCAATTTTGTTCTTTACTGAATTACAAACATGCTGAATGCAGGCCTCCAATTAAGCCTTCTCCCTCTTCTTTCTTTAAAATTCTGCACCAAATACATATTCTGTAAAGAATGCTGAGCACATTCATTTTGCATTCTCTTTCAGTAATTTCATATGCAAGAAGACGGACCATTTGCTAAGCTTAAAGAAAATGATAAAGAAGCTACAAGAAGGCAGAGATCAGATGTGTTTTTCTTTTTAACGAAGTTGGTCTCTGTAGTCTCACCCCCTTTGTCTAGCTAGCTCATAAGGAATACACATGTATATAAGGGGTGATCAGAAACTATAGTGAATGTTTAAATGTTTTTTGTGTGTTTTGGGGGTTTTTTAATTTTAAAAGTAAAAGAAAGAAAACATATTAACAGACAGACACAAAGTAGCATGAGAAAAGCACAGTGAAAACTGAATTACAGACAAGGGAATTAAAATGGTTGTTGTATTACATATTGATATCTTCAAAGTGTATACTCAGCAAAACAAATACAGACATGCAGGATTGATCAAACGACTAATCATTAACTGTTCCTTACAATAAAGCAACCTAAGTCAGCAGTACAACTATATTAGCCATCCTGCATGTACATACATACATACATAATTATCCCTTTCTTCCTTTTCTCTTTCCCCTCCTCACAGTTGCTCTTTACTTTGAGCAGTTTCCTTTCATTTCACAATGTTTATCATACCTCCTAATTAATATTCACACTTTCAGGTTCTTACACTAGTGATATAATACATTGCTTACACCTGCACATCTGATTTATTTCACTTATGAGTATGGTCTCTAGTTGTGACCATTTACCTATAAAAACCTCAAGTTTGTCTTTCTTTATACCTGAGTAAAATTACATTATATAAAAATGCTGTATTTTATCCAAATTTCAGTGGATGGACATTTGGGTTGCTTCCACGATTTAGCTATTACAAATTGCACTGCTATAAACACATATATCGCTGTGATATGATTTTTCAGGTCTTCTGGGAAAATATCCAGAACAATAGCTGGGTTGAATGGGACCTCTAGACCTAGATTGCTGAGGAATCTCCAAACGGATCTCCACACTGGTTTCACCAGTCTGCATTCCCACAGCCTCACCAGCATTTGTAATTGATAGATTTCTTAATGCTAGCCATTCTTACTGGGGTGAGATGAAATCTCAATGTTGTTTCAATTTGCATTTCTCGAATGACTAATGATGTTGAACATTTTCTCATATATTTATTTGACATTTGTATTCCTTTATCTGAGGAGTGTGTATTCATCTCAGATGCCCATTTTAAGATTGTGTCTTTGAATTTGGGGAGGTTGATGTTTTTCCATTCTTTATACGTTCTAGATAGAAGACCTTTGTCCAAGCAACAGCCAGCTAGGATTTTTTCCCAATTTGTGGGTTACTCTGCTGGTGATTCCTTTAAATGTGCAAAAACTTTTCAGTAAAATGAGGTTCGAGTTGTTGATTCTTTGAAGTGTTTCCCTTGCAGTTTGATTTTTGCTCATTAACTCTCTGCCTACTGCTACGTCTTCAAGATTTTTACCTACTTTTTCTTCCAATAGATTTAGTGTTTCTGTTTTAATATTGAGATTTGTGATCCATTTTGACTTGAGTTTGGTGCATGGTGATAGACTTGGGTCTATTTTCTGTCTTCGGCAAGTGGCAAGCCAATTTTTCCAGCACCATTTATTGAGGAAGCTATCTTTCTTCCAGTGAGCTTGTTTGGCCCCTTTGTGAAATATTAGGTGGCTGAATGTGTTTGTGGTTGTGTCTGCATCTTCCAGTCTGTTCCATTGATCCTCAGTACCATGTTGATTTTATTACAGTAGCTTTGTAGTATAATTTCAGGTCAGAGATTGTAATTCCACCTGACTTGTCCTTGTTGCCCAGGATTGCTTTTGCTATTTTGGAACTCTTATGGTTCCAGATGAATTTAAGAAATGTTTTCTCTAGATCTGTGAGGTATGCTAAGAGTAGTTTAATGGGAATTGCATTGAATCTGTGCAACAATTTTGGTAGTATGGACATTTCAGATTGTTGGTTCTTCCTATCCATGAGCAGGGAATATTTTTCCATTTATTGAAATCCTCTTTGATCTCTTTTCAGAGTACTGTAGTTTTCATTGAATAGATCTTTTACCTCTTTTGTTAGATTGATTCCCAAATATTTCAGTTTCTTGGATGCTATTGTGAAAGAAATTGTTTACTTAATTTCTCTCTCAATCTGTTTGTTGTTTGTGTATAGGAATGCTATTGATTTTGGGGTGTTGACTTTGTATCCAGCTACACTGCTGAATTTGTCAATTAATTCAAGAAGTCTTCTTGTGGACGTTTTGGGGTGTTCCATGTAAAGTATCATGTCATCTGCAAATAGTGATAGTTTGACTTCTTCCTTTCCTATCCTTATTCCTTTTATTTCTCTCACTTGTCTAACTGCTCTGGCTAATGCTTCCAGAACTATGTTGAACAGGAGTGGTGACAGTGGACACCCTTGTCTTGTTCCTGACTTTAAAGTGAAAGCTTTTAGTTTTTGTCCATTTAGTATTATGCTGCCTGTTGCTTTATCACAGACAGCTTTGATCTGATTGAGGTAAAGGCCATCTATTCCTTTTTTCTCTAGGGTTTTTATTATGAATGGATGTTGGACTTTGTCAAAAGCTTTTTCTTCATCTATTGAGCTGATCATGTGGTTTTTGTCTTTGCCTCTATTGATATGGTGTAATACATTGATTGACTTGTGTATATTGAACCATCCCTGCATTCCTGGAATGGATGCAACCTGGTCATGGTGTATAATTTTCTTTAAGATTCACTACATTCTGTTTGCTAGTATTTTATTGAGTATATTTGCATCTATGTTCATTAGGGAGATTGGCCTATAGTTCCCTTTCTTGGTTTGTCTTTCTCAGGTTTTGGTATCAGCATAATACTTGCTTCCAGAAATGAGTTAGGGAAAATTGCTTCATTTTCAATTTCACTGAAGAGTTTGAGGAGTATTGGCATTAAATCTTCTCTGAATATTTTATAGAATTCTGCTGTGAATTCCTCAGGGCCTGGGCTTTCCTTTGTCAGTAAGTTTTTAATCACATTTTCAATCTCATTAATTGATATTGGATTGTTCACAATTTTTATATCTTTCTGATTCAACTTTGGTAATTCATACATATCTAGGAATCTGTCCATTTCTTCTGAGTTTTCTATCTTATGGGAGTAAAGATTTTCAAAGTAGGTATTAATGATCTTTTTAATTTCTGTAGGATTTGTAGTGATTTCATCCTTTTCATTCCTTTTTTTGATGAGGTTGGCTAGGGGTTTATCAATTTTATTTATTCTTTCAAAGAACCAACTCTTTGATTCATTTATTTTTTGTAGTGTTTTCTTTGTCTCAATTGCATTAATTTCTGCCCTGATCTTTATAATTTCCTCCCTTCTTTGAGCTTTGAGCTTGACTTGTTCTTCTTTTTCTAAAAGTTTGAGGAGCAGCATTAGGCTGTTTACTTGTTCTCTTTCTGCTTTCCTTATGTGTGAGTTCACCACTATAAATTTCCCTCTGAGAACTGCTTTCATTGCATCCCACAGATTCTGTTATGTTGTATTTGTATTTTCATTTGTTTGTAGGTATTTTTAAATTTCTTCTTTAATTTCTTCTGTGACTCATTGGTTGTTCAAGAGGTTGTTGTCTAATTTCAAAGCTTTTACGGGGTTTTGGGAGTTCCCTTTGTCATTAATTTCCAATTTCATTACACTGTAGTCAGGTAATACACATGGGATAATTTCAATTCTTTTACATTTAGGTAGGTATACTCTATGGGCTAGAATGTGGTCTGTTTTCAGGAAAGTCCCACATGCAGCTGAGAAAAATGTGTATTCTGATATTGTGGGGTGGAACACTGTATATATCTACTAAGTCCATTTGTTCGCAGATTTGGTCCAGGTCTGTTATTTCTTCCCTGATTTTTTGTCTAGTTGACCTGTCTCTTTACATCAAGGGGGTGTTTACCCTATTACAATAGTGTTATTGATTATTTGGCTTTACATGTCTGTTAAGATTTGACTTATATAGTTTGCTGCTCAGTATTTGGTGCATACATGTTTTGGATTGTTATCTCTTCCTCTTACAGTTTTCCCCTAACTAGTATGTAGTGACCTTCTTTATCTCTTTCGATTGTTTTTGGTTTGAAGATTACATTGTTTGCAAACATAATCACTACCCCTGCTTTTTTCTGGGAACTTGTTGCATGCAGAATTGTTTTCCATCCTTTCACTTTCAGGCTATGGGTTTCCTTTTGAGTAAAGTGTGTTTCCTATATACAGCATATTGTGCGATTTTGTTTCTTAATCCACTCTGCCAGTCTGTTTCTTTTGACTGGTGAATTGAGGCCATTTACATTAATGGTTATAACTGATATATGTTGGCTTATCCTTGTCATGCTCTTTACCTGTTGTTGGTTTCCTACTTTTACTATCTGTTTAATTGCTTGCTCTGCTTTTGGGTTCCTTTCTGTTGCTGTTCTAGAGATGATAGTCTCTTTTTTCTCTGTCTAGAATATCTTTTAATACTTTTTGTAAGGTTGTTTTGGCACTCATGAAGTTCTTCAGTTGTTCTTTGTCATGGAAATACTTTATTTCTCCATTGAATTTGAAGGATAGTTTTGCAGGATACATCAGTCTGGGTTGGAAGCTGTTTTGTCTCAGAATCTGTAATACCTCACTCCAAGCTCTTCTTGATTTCATGCTTTCTGTTGAGAAGTCTGCTGTGATTCTGATGGGCTTTCCTCTATAGGTGATCTGTTTCTTTTCTCTAGTAGCTTTTAATATTGTGTTCTTTTGCTGGATGTCTGGGATCGTGATTAATATGTCTGGGTGTGGTTTTATTTGGGTTATGGCTCATTGGAGTTCTATATGCCTCATTTATCTACACATCAGAATTTTTTACCATGCTTGGTAAATTTTCTGCTATTATTTCTGCAAATATTCTTTTTATGTCATTTGTGTTGACTCCTGCTGTTTCATCGAATCTTATTACTCAGACATTATTTCTCTTTGCCTTGTCTTGCAGCTGTTGAATTGATTTCTCCTGGATATTTGATGATTTTAAGAGATCCTTTCACAATCGCTAGCTGCCATGCTGTCTTCAGGATCTGAAATTCTATCTTCAGCTTCATTCAAGCAGTTCTGCAAGCTTTCATTGGAAGTTTTGATTTCCTGGAAATCTCTTTGAGTCTGTTTCATGCATTATAATTCATTCCTAAATTGCTCATGTAACATTGCCATCTGTTGCATATGTTTATTTTTTTTATCTGTTTCTTCTCTATATGTGTGGAGCATTTCTTTCATTTTTATTGTCATTTAATTTTTTGCCTGAGAGATTATTTCTGATCTGATCTCTTCTATGGCCTGATGGAGTTGTTTCTTTACTGCAGATGTGATCATTTGTAAGATCCCAGGTATGTGGCTTCCAAGTTCTCCTATGTCAGCATCTCCTGGGCTAGTTCTAGGTGGAGTTGAGTTCTGAGACCACACTTTTCTTCTACATCTTGTCATTTTGGATACCAGATGAAAAGTGCTCAGCTACAAGCTCCCAGGCAGCTCACCCAAGTATTCTATGGACCTTAGTTTACCTGAATATCAAACCTATCCTAAGATGGTAGCAGGCCATGGATCACTGGGCCCAGGATCCCCAGGAAATGGCTGGGCTACACAGCTCACACCAGAACTGCAATGGTGGAGGAATGCTGGCCTTCAGTACCGGGATCTCCAGGCCATGGAGGGAAAGTGTGCAGGCCTCAGCCATAGATCTGATGTTGGCCAGCCAGGGGCCGCTGCTCAGGGATCCTCAGGTCAGGGCAGGACAGGCCTCACCTCCCAATCTAGAGGACCACAGAGCCCGGGGCTGCTCCCACGTCACAGGCCTCACCTGGCAATGCAGAGTTCCACAGAGATGAGCCACTCAAGCACCGTTTCCCGGATCAAGCTTCTTCTCTGCCCCAAAGGAGCAGGGTGGAGTGCACGTGCAGTCCTCACCAGCCAAGTGAGAGTTCCACAAAGAACTGGGTGGTTCTGTGCCACAGGCTTCACCCACCAACAGATAGTTCCTCAGAGACAGCCACTCAGGCATTGCTTCCCTGGGCTGAGCTTGTCTGTCCAAAAGGAGCCTAAATGTTTTTAAATGTATTACAATAAAAGACACATTGCCTTTAGTCCCCCTCAAAATACCTCCCCCCTGCTTCAAATACACTTATTCCATTATTTGTGCCACTTTCTGAAGCAGTTCTGGAAGTCTCCTTTTGTCAATGTCTAGCTGAGTTGTCCTGGCTGCCTTGATGTCCTGAATCCATTCAAAACATTTACCTTTCATGGTCATTTTGACTTTAGGGGCAAACCAGAAGTCATAAGGTCCCAAATCCAGTGAATAAGGTGCATGAAGACACACTGTGAGGTTCTTACAAGCCTACCTTTCTGTTGTATGACACTTGGCAGTAGTATTCACCTATTTGAATCACACTTTGTAAAGACACTCTCAAAAGAGAATCTCCAGAACTCTTTCCAAAAGTGGCAGTAACAGTGGGATAAGTGTGCTCAAAGCAAGGGGGAATATTCTGAAGCAGATTTTTTTTTTTTTTTTTTTTTTGCGGTACTGGGGATCGAACTCAGGACCCCGCGCTTGCTAGGCAAGCGCTTATTCCACTGAGCTATATCCCCAGCCCCCTGAAGCAGATTAATGCCAAAGTATCTTTTACTGTAATAAAATTTTAATAGACTTCATGTAGATGAGAAGGGGTTCTTGGGATCAAGGAAACAAAAGGGAGGGAAGGAGAAGGGGAAGTAACATGAACGAAGCGCAAAGTGTATGTGGACTAATTCCTTACAATCAGTGTATTTATTATGGATCACAAACATGCTAATTTAAAAAGAAAAAATAAATGTTCTCCGTATTTTTATCACATCTTCTCTACAAATATATAAAGTGCTGGACAACATACCTGCTCTATAAAAGGTGATGAGTAAATGGTATTTAAATTAAATAGGTTAAGTAACGACTGACAAAAGTCCAGTGGTTCCACAATTAGGAAAATATTCTTGAAGAGCAATTTCAGCAGAAAACAGGAATATAAACTAGCTACTACCACGTGCAGCCTAAGAAAGCCATCACTCCCCAACACCCTGCCTTATGCGGCTCTTGCTTTGTGTAGAGGAAGGGAGGGCATGAATACATAGGCATATGAAGCTGCTAATATTCCTGGGTCAAGGCTCAGTATTATCATCATCCAAATGTCCCTTAAGGGAGTTTAGATCCTATTTCTTGAAATTGGCTCCAAAGCAATTCTTTTGATGCGAATAAGTTTTTGCTAAATGTGAGACAGCAGATAAATATGAAACAAAAACATGTATTCCGAAGATATAAGCATGAATTCTCATTGTAAAACAATCCTAAGAAAGATTACTTCATCCTATGCACCCTAAAATTGTAGTTTTAAAGTAGAGACCCTCATCGCCTGTGAAACTGGAGGAGACATGACTTTCTCAATGAACTTTCATCACTCTTATGGTGCATAAGGTTGTAGATCACTCTGTTCCCAGGCTTGATGGGGTCCTAAGGCCCAGGACATAGTTATGCTTCTTCTCCTCAGAGCAAATAATTCATTAGAAGAGTAGCTGCTCTTAGAGAAATCATGAGATAGGTAAGCAAGTCCTGGCCACCCACAAGGACCCCTCGAGCATCACACAGCCTAATTTTTCCGAACTTCCAGACTTCTCACCAACACACACAGTCCTGAGTTCATCCTTGGTTGCCTGTGCATCACCTCTCAGCCTTGCCCCGATTTTCCTCTGCCTGGCCCTCTTCCCCCTGTAAACGTGTTAGTGTTGTGTCCCATGATCTCAGGGCTCACTCCCTCCCAGAGGCAAAGGTAGTAAATGGTCCTTCAGGCATCTCAGTTATGGTGTAAAAATCCTGAAGCTTACATGAAAAGATGCTTAAGCATCCTTCCTCACTAGGGAAATGCAAATCAAAATCACATTCACTTCCACTAGGATGGTGATAATAAAAAAAATGTGGAAAATAATAAGTTTAAGGATATGGAGCACTTGGAACCCCTACTGATTATTGGTGAGGATACAAAAATGATGTGGTTTCTGTGGAACACAACCTGCTAGTTCCTCAAAAATTAAAGCTTGTAATTACCATATGTGCCAGCAATTCCTCTCCTGGGTCTGTATCCAAGAGTTGAAAACAGATCTTTAAACAATTACCTACACACAAATGTTCCTACCAGCACTATGGCACAAATGCAAAACACATAGTAACATCTAAATGTTCATCAGTAGGTACAAAGATACAATTACTATTTCAACTACAAAAAGGAATAAAGTACTACTAATACATGTTAACAACAATGTGGATGAATCTTGAAGACGTTATTCTAAGTCAAAGAAACCAGACATAATAGGCCACACATTGCAGGATTCTGTTTATATGAAACATCCAAACTAGGTAAATACAGAGATACAGAAAGTAGATTAGCAGTAGTCAATGTCTGGAGGAAGAGAGAGTAGTGAATAGCTGCTTAGTTGATAGACATTTTTACTTGGAGGTGGTGGAAATGCTTGGGAACAAAATAGAGATATTAATTGCACAATACTATAGCTAGTGTATACTAAATGCCACCTACTTTTATGTTACGTGCATTTCAATTCAGCTTTTTAAAATGCTTAAGAGCATTAAAAATTATCCCAGAATGGGAATACATGGTCTATAGACATCTTAAAATCAGGGGTTGTATCTCACAAGATCTTAATATCCTACAGAAGCTAGCAGAGTTTCCAGTGGCACAGAAGGTATTTTGTGGCTGGCAGCTACCAGGCCTGCCCTGTCCTCCACAGTAGCTGCCAATTCTGCATCTCATCTGGTGATTCCTTCATCCAGGAGTTGCAAAGACTCTGTGGCTGCAAAAATTCTTCCTATGTCCCGGTACATTGAGATTTAGCAAGGAATCTGTGCCATTCTTTTTCTCAAGTTAAAACTGCACATTTTCCTATCCTGGTTAGAGAGATGTAACCGACTGAAATATCCTGCCTCAAGAGCAGGTGACATCAGCATCTCATTACCAACACTTTCCCTCCTGCAAAGCTTTCATGTTTTTTTGTACAGAGAACACTCCCATTTAATGTTAAGCCCCTTAAAACACACAGCGGTGACTGACTGCGAGCGAGAGGTAATTCCGTTGTAGCACAAGGTGGCTAAGTAACTGAAAAAACAAATGAAGCTGAACTTGCTAAGAGAAGTTGAGTCTTATTCCCGCAGCTTGATTCTGGGCTGAGTTTATCTTGAAACTCCTTCCTTATGTCAAGTACTGAGGTCTCCTTCCTGACACCCCTGGCTTCTGAACTGCCCAACCTGACTCTAGGTGAGATAACTTCAGAAGACCTTCTGAGATGTAAACACTTTATAATAACCACGGCATCTTTCCCCGGCTAAATAAGGGAAGAAGACGGGTCCAGTGGGAGTTCACGTCTTTGGTTTCAGTGATGTAATATTTTCAGCATTTCGGTACAGTACCAACAGCTCAGCTCACAAAGTCAAACATGCCAGTGGCAGAACTTTAATGAGAAATATACATCAGAACCAATGGTAACTGTGTTTTTGGAAAACACCGTTCACACTACCTAGGAAGTCCTTCTCCTTGATAGTACGGAGTCCAGATCAACCATAGTTGGTGCTCACATGCTAAAAATCCAGCTGGGCTTTTTATAGTTTATGAAGCAGTTTCATGTAGTACCTTTTCTAAGCTGACATTTCCAACTACTAATGAGAGAGGTGGGACAGTTGCTGACATCTGTATTTTAAAAACTCAGAAAACGAAAGTTGAGAGGTTGGTTCAAATCAAGGTTTTCAAAGCCAGCATGACAGCTGACCACTTTACACCTCTTTGTTCCCCAAAATACTACGTGCTTCCTGCCCCCCCCACACACAAACATTGGTAAACCACCATAAGAATGAGACTGTTTTGCTGAAGAAATGGAGTTATATTGCTTCTTCTAGCTTGCACAGCAGGTTACCATGCCTTCGGCCCCTCAGCAGCCCCGTTACAGGAGTCTGCCTAGAACTGACGATGGTAAAGACACCTCAGGTCAAAGCGAAGTTCATCTCTCAAGCTACCCACCTGTAGCATCTATACAGCTGCAGTTTGCTGAACGTTCCGCAAAGAGCAGTGGGATTCTTATCTTGTCTGATTCCTGTCGTGAGTTTTCATGTCTTGCCATCCCCCAACTTCCTTCGCATTGAGCGCGCTCTTCTCGGGCACAGTGAACAACATCATTCGCTGCAATGGCTCACGAAGCTCCTCTAGCTCTCTCCTGTGGTTAATAGTTTCACTGTCAACTGCTTTCCCTGGCCAAGGTGACACCTCTTCCCTTCCTGGGGTCTCCTTGCCCTCACCCCCTGGCTACCACAGCCTACCCGTCTTGACGTGACTCCTCCCAGACCCGCTGCTAGCCTGGCTCCTCACTGTCCCCCTCTGCCAGGCACATCCCAGAAGTGGGCTTCCCTGGGCTCAGGCTGTGTGAGTCACAGAAGGACCCCCTGAACTACTCCCCTCGTGCCCTGGCTCAGTTAACCACCAGTGCTGGCTCCAATTCTAAATCTTTGCAAAGTGCCAGGTTCAATTTAAAAGTACCCCCAGTGGCCGTGCCTCTTTCTTGTGGAGTCTTTTTGTACCTCCCTGTTTTCTTCCTTCTGGGCCTTCCTTCCCAAGAAAAAATTGACAGAGCAGAAGAGAGAAAAGTTGGGTAGACACTTGGTTTATCTCTGGTCTTCTGCTCAGACAACAGCAGAGCTTTCACACCCCTGGTGGCTCAGCACCGGCCCCAGGGCGCGCTTATACACTACCTACCCCCACTCGAGTGTGATCTGCCTGAGCCCCACATCAGTTGCTGTCTGGATCTGTGGTTGCAAGAAAAGTCAACACTATAGAGTTCCTCTTTCTCATCCCTCAGTTATTCCTACATCATGTTCCACACTGACCAAACCAGCTTTTCTACTCTCACTGAGCCAAGTAGTTCTGTTTTTAAGAAAATATAAACACAAATATTCCCAAGAGCCCGTTACCATGTAGGTAAGACCACTCCTGAGAGTCTTTCCATACCAATGTGAGTAAACCCAGTAATCTCGCCCATGCTAAGAAAGAGCAGCTTGTCTTTTGAATACCAAGCCTAAGTGCTCTGCAGCCTGACAAATGTACTCATACACATTTTCTAATAAGGCAGAGTTTTCATCTCTTCCCCACCCCGCTTCTTGCATTCCCACTCCTCTCCTCTTCATCAAGTCTGCCTACCTTCTCATCTTGGGGCCATTACTGACCCTTCAGACTTAGCTTCGTGGGGACGTCCTGGACGTACCACCCAGTGCTTAGCAAAGGTGGCTGCACACCTGCAGGAATGGCCTTGAGTTTGCAAAACCTCCGAGGCCACAGCCCAGATCCTCCAACCTACTATTTCTAACCGGAGCTCAGCAAGAAAAGAAGGTGCACCCCAGCAGAAATGATTTCCCACTGCTGTGCAAAGGAAAGACGAAGAGGCAGCTGGAAAACTGGGGTGAGAAAAGTGGGGTTCATGTAAGTGAGGTACACTGTCTAGATGTTCTCGGCTGATAAAGAGCAGGACGGGGCTCACATGGAGGCTGTAGGCAGAGCCCCAATATCTGCCACAGTTGCTTTACTGCCACTCTAAGCTCACCAGCAGATCTCACTAGTCCCTTAGCTTCCTTTGAGGCTTTCCAAAAGATTCCAAAATCTGCACAACACATTTGATTATTGAATTTATTTTTATTGACAAATTGGAATTTTCTAAATTAAAATATATTGATTAATTCTAATCTTTAAATTTTTTCCAAGGAATTTCTGACCTGTTAGCATCCAAGGCAAAGCAAATTTGAAGTCTTACCATTTTCCTAAACTTCTCTATTTTTTGTTTGTTTTTTACTTCTTATTAATAATCCCTTCTTCCATTAGTTGATTTCATCGTTCCTTATTACACTGTGATATCAGTCTGGGTAATTAATTCTAGAAGCTACAACAACCCTTGATAACAAATGCTTGCTTCTCACATGAGACACAATCCAGTACAGGGTAGTCACCTCTCCTCCAGTGCATCTGTCATTTATGGCATTACAAATTACCCTATGAAGAAAAGCAGGAGGGTCATGTGGCTATATTTAAGAGGAAGCTTAAACTATTTCCAGTAATATTCTACTGGACAGCTAGGTATGATGAGCACTCAGGAGGCTGATGCAGGAGGATCACTGCACATTTCAGGCCAGCCTGAGCTACATAATGAGTTCAAGACCAGCCTGAAGACCTTGTCTCAAAAAGAACATGTTCTCTTGGCCAGAACCCAACAACATGACCCAAATATAAAAAGGGAGGCTACAACAGCAGAGAGGCACACAGATATTTAGTGAGCTGTAATGGCCTGTGCTATATAATATGTCATTGTATATTAACAGAAAATTGAAAGATACAGGAAGATAATAGCAAAGAGAAAAAAATTTCAAATCTTTTTTTTTTGGAGAGAGATGTTGGCCTCAAATTCCTGGGCTTCAGAGATTCTCTTGCCTCAGTCTGCTGAGTACCTGGCACTGTAGGTGTTTGCCACTGTGTCGTGCAAAAAAAGAGAAATAAAATCCTTTTATGGGTATGTAGTGCATGACACATTCATCTGGGGAACTACCACATATGCATAACATATCTTTATTACTTTCTATTTCTCTTTTCTCTCCTGTGTTGGCTTGGGTTTTTTTGCAAATGGAACAATATAATACAGGGCATATATTTTATAAGATTATTTATAATGGTCACCCAAAGAATCATACACAAGAGAGTGCAGGAAATCTGTCTATACGCTATAGACCAAGAATCCAGCTGAGGGCCTGGATTCTGCAGTAATGTCCTGCATGAGTCCAGCTGAAGGCCTAGAGCCCATAACAGTGCCTCCCATGAATCCAACTGGAGGCCCGGAGTCCACGACAATGTCTCATGCAGGCCTGTTTCATGGATCTGTGCTGGAAAGGCCCAAAGGTCAGTGGTGGAATCTAGGAAGTCTGTGCCAGCAGGATGAAGGATCTGTGTTAGCAGGCTGAGGGATCTGCACTGGAGCCAGGAAGCAATGTTTAAAGTAAGAATCAAAGCTCCCCTAAAAGGTACCACAGCCATCCTCAGCAATAGTGAGGTCCCGAGCTACCCCAATGATCAGGAAAGCTGAGTTTCCATCAGGAAAGCCAATGCAACAAGCTTCAGGAAACCTAGCCGCTCACCTTCTTCCCCTCCAGAGCCAGGAAGAGATGCCCTGAGTGAGGACCAGAGCTCCCGCACAGTGAACCAAATCCCTTCTCAGTGCCAACAATGTCCTGAGCTCCTTGAAGGATGAAAATAGCCAAGTTCATCAGGAAAGCCAGCACGACAAGCTCCTCCAAGAAAACCAGTAGCTTCTTACAACTTCTCTCTGCTTCCAACAGGCTCCCAACAGCTTGCAACAGCTCCCAACAGGTTTATCTCAACTCCCAACGGCCTTCTTTTCCTTCTCCAGTTTTTTCTTCTCTCTTTTTTCTTCTGCCTCCTATGCTGCCAGCAACAATCCTCAGGTGGGCTTCCCACACCCAGCATCATGCTTACTCAGTTTAGCTGGGTTTTTTAAATTGTCAATCCACTACATCTCCCTAGGCTTCTTCTTCCTTCTTTCCCCATTCCCCCTCCACTACCCCCAAAAGCCTGCCCTTATTGTACTATTATTTATTATTGAGTTTTTCATTACAAGAGAAACCATATCAAAAACATCAAATCTTCAGACCCATTCACTGAGAAAGTCAGTTAAATCTTCCAGGCACTTTTATAGGTCTTTAGAGACACATGAATACCACATATACATATGTTTTAAAATAGTACCATTATACACATTGCTTGATAGCCTGTTTTTGTAACACATGACTATCAAAATTCTTAGTACATAAATTTCAATGTTATAGTTATGCTGCAGTTTGTTTAAGCATTTCTATTATTTCAATATTTTACCCCATGAGTGGTACTACATAAACAGCATCGTGAATAGATCTTTTGTGAGCTTGTCACATTAGGCTAACTACTAGAAACAGAACTGCTCACCCAAAATATATGCAGCAGTACATGCTTTTTAAACTTACAGCCAAGTAGTCCTATATAAACATTATACCATTTCAACTTTTTTGCTCTTAATTTTAGTGTTCTTCTAATTTGTTTTCCTTGTAAATTCTTCACAGTATCTGTTTGCAGTGCATAATGATCACATTCCTCATGGGGAATTGGTGTGTGTACAGAACACATCTCAGTTCTTTTTACACCCCCTTCCTTTCCCCGCCTTCCCCCTTCCCTTCGTCTCTTGGTCTCCTTCCCTCCTGCAAAAGAATCTATCTCCCCGTTTTTTATTAACTGTCTTTTATTTTGCCCTTTAGCTTATTTATATTTAGGGTTTCTCACTTAAGAGAAAACATGCAGTACTTAAGCCTGCGTGTCTGATCTATTTCACCTATATTATGGACTCAAGGTACTTTGATTTTTCTTCAGATGACTCAAGTTTGTCCTTCTCTGTGGCAGAAATTGTGTGTAAATATCACACATATCTGCTGATGGATATGCAGTCCACCTCCAAGACTTAGCTAGTATGACTGTGTTGCTATAAACATAGGAATGCATGTGTCATTGTAATATGACAACTTTAGCTCTTTCAGAAAGATACTTAGAAGGGGAAATTGAATAGAATTTCTATTTTTACTTGTTTGTCGAATCTCCATACTGATTTCCATAGTGGTTGTAATAGTTTACACTCCCATATGTATGTATATATGAATATGCAGGATGGCTAACATGGTTCCACTATTGACTTAACTCACTTTATGGTAAGGAACAGTTAATGATTGGTTGTTTGATCAAGACTGTATATCTGTATGTGTTTTCCTGAGCATACAGTTTGAAACAACCATTGTTAATTCCGTGTTAGTGTATCTATAATTCAATTTTGATTGTACTGTTCTTGTACTACTTTGTGTCTCTTTGTTAATGTTTTCCTTTTTCTTTTTTTCTCTTGTTTTTTACTTTTAAAAATAAAGAAATAAACAATGGAGAAGGGCCCTTTATTTCCCCAAAGCCTCACCAGTGTTTGTTATTATTTGATTTCTTGATAATAGCCATTCTTTCTGGAGAAGATGGGATTTCTCTGTTGTTTTAATTTGTATTTCTCTAATGGTGTTGAACATTTTTTCCTGTATTTATCAGCCATCCATATTTCTTTGTGTAACCAGCAGCTACTGGACCCATTTTTCATGCTGTCTTGTTCTTTAAGGTGCCTGAGTCTACAGTCACTGCCATCAGCCTTATCTTCTGTCCTCACATGGGACATTTCAGCTTCTCATATGGTCAACACAACTTTTAATCACCTAAGTATCTGTTTGGCACTGTTTCATGAACTCCAATTCTTTGTTAAACTGGTCATTCATGTTTTATATCATTTTGTTTAGCTCAATTAGCTTTTTTTAGTGTTTTCTTTAAACTTATTAGTTATTTTCATTATGTCCATTCTCTGTTTAATATTGTTTAAGCTCATGCAGAGTTTTATTGATCTGCTTTGTTTTAATCTCTTCTTTTATCACTCTTTTATTTCTTAATAACATTGTGTGGCTTTTGGGTTCTTTCCCATCAATATCCCATGGAATACTTTGGGAGAGTTGAGTTTTTGGTGGCAGTCTATTGCCTGTTCTTCTTCTTCTTCTTCTTCTTCTTCTCCTCCTCCCCCCT
>PVLD010023358.1:0-27538 GCA_004027595.1 Dinomys branickii | reverse complement strand
CTAGTGACCTGGGTGAGGTGTGTAAGACTGCTCCCCCACCCTCCCAGGGTTCCCTGCAGGTATAGGGATGGATCTCCTCCCCCACTCGGTGATCTGGTCGCGAGCGCCGATATCTCACCAGTTATTGGAGTCCCTGCAGGGATGAAGGTTCCAAGGTGCCAGTCTATCCTTTGGGGCTTTCTGCGCGGCTCGGCCGACATGCGCGAAACGTGGGACCGCCGGGCGTCTCCGCCGCCAACAAGCCGATCTCTGTCGGGAGTCGCTGGAGAGCTGCGCCGGCTCGGGCGGCGGGAGGGATCGAGCCGCCGTGCTCTCAGGGCGCTAGGACCCAGTAACTCTTTCTCTCCGCTCCCGGCGCTTGGGTCTCTCCGCGCGGCCTGCCCGACAGGCGCGAAACGTGGGATTGCCGGGCGTCTCCGCCGCCAGCAAGCAGATCTCTGTCGGGAGTCGCCGGGGGGGGGGGGGGGGTGCTGCACCTGCTCGGGAGGCGGGAGGGCCCGAGGCGGCCGCACTCCCACGGCGCCTGGACCGAGCCAAGCTTCCTTCCCGCGCGGATCGTCCCTGGCTCCCAGCGACTGGGGCTTTCCCACGTCTCGCCCCGGCAGGCTGGTCCGCCCTACCACATCTCCCCCGGCATCTCAGAGAAATACGCCCAGTCTAGACTTCTCAGCCGAGGTCCCGGCATTCACGCTCGCCAAGTCTGTCTCGAGCTGGTGGTGTTTATTAAGGAGGTTCGCTCCCTTGCTGCTCACCTGGTCGCCATCTTCCCCGGAACCTCGGTAATGTTATTTTATTTTGATTGGTGTTACACAATTTACCTGTTTTCTAGTGTTCTCGGTATCTATCACCATGTAACAGCCAGTGGCTAAATAATTTTGTTACTTCAGATTATGTGAGTCAGAAATTCAGGAAGGGCGCAGTAAGAGACCTCTTTTCATCTTCCCCATGCCTGGGGCTCAGCCAAAAGACTAGAGTGACCGTGGTGGCTTGAAGAGCTTGATTGAAATATTTGGAGTTCCAGGATTCTGTTCCAAGGTGACTTTTTAAAAGTTTGCTTGCCTGAGTGTTCCCGGAGAGCTGACAAGTTTCTGCCAGAAGTGTTATCTGGAGTGTTCCAAGAAAAGATTCTGAAGCTAAGAATGGTACAGACATGGCTTCACTCTCCAGCTCACACAGAGCTTGCTGGAAGGCTCTCTCCAGAAACTGCCTTTTGGATCCCTGAGGCTGCCGTGCTGCCCAGGCAGCAGTAGCTGCTGCTCTATCCCATCTGATGCACCACAACCCTACATCCACAAGAAACAGAAGAAATCCTCTATAATCAATACGTACACTCCGATAAATTAGCTGTAGGTATTTGCCTAGTGTAGAGATACTTCAAAAAGGCAGACCCTGTCTGTTGTTATTGCTATTAAGGTCATTATCATATGACTCATAGTTTTCTTACTCATTTTGAGACAGCATATTAATTTCAAACTTCTTACTGTAGTGTTATTAAATTTGTATTTGTCCAAGAAATAATTCACACTTTCTTTGTATCTTCTGCTGTCTTGCCTATTCGTGTAGCTTAGATACTACAGCATTTTAGCCTTGATCTTCATTGCTCTCGCTAAGTGGATATAGTAAATTGCACCCCTTCTTTTTTTTTCCTTTAGTTCCCACTGAGTGTGAAAGTTTTCTGTCAGTTTTCTTTTAGAGAAGATACTGTTCCTAAAATGCTTATATTTAAATAGTTGTTTTATTTTATTTCATATGTCCTTTCTGACACACTCTTGGCAGTGGAGTTGCAACACATTTCTGGAAACTTTTATGATGAGAAAACAGACGCTAGGTAGGTGTCCGATATTGTTCCATAGACACTGCTTAGATACGGCATCTCCTAAGGACAGGTAAGTTTTAGTCAGTACGTTATGCTAATCCCTAATTTATAAAAATAATGCTATAGACTCATGACAGAAACAAGAAACTCCCTTGTAGTGGCTGTAATACAGATTATATGCGAATTAAAATGAACACACGAGCAGGAAGAGTCATTCATCTCTGAGCAGGTATTCAGGTATGTGTACCTTCCTATCGACGTGGTGAGTGCTCTGAATGATCCCCTTTAACTCTAAAGCACTTTAATAATTAAGAAGTGGCTTTGTTTGTTTGAAAATAATGTTGTTTCCATTTCCTTTTACCTGCTTACCCTGTTAGGTTCATTTTCCTGATCTAAAACCTCCTTTGAGGATCAGTTCTGCTTATTCTCTCTGATCTTGTCTTGCTTAAAATCATTCAGACTCATTTCTATCTTTGGAATTTAAAAAGTACACATTACACGTACTATTATTAACACATACAATCTGACTGTGATTTCTGTGTCTGGAAAGTATCCTGCTCCTTTAGCTGGGAAAGAGTCTTACATGTCCTAGCAAGGTGCTCTGTGTACATTACACACGTTATAGTCACTTCATAGCCTTCCTTGGTACCTATTTCTAAAAACCATCCTGAAAAATTATACCCAGACATGGAGAGACAACATAATTTAAAGTTGTTCAATGCCATTGTTTGCAACGTATAATCCAAAATATGCGCTTGAAATTTGACTACACAGACGATCCATCAGGGTGGTAACTGGCATATATTATTTGTTCCCTAGTTTTTAAAGCAGTGCAATGACACAAAGTAGGTGACCCTGTCAGTTCACAGGAAGAAGTGGATATTTTTTAAACTGTAAAATATTTCAGGGAATTTCTTAATGAAAGAGAGCAGGGGGTTGTAATGAACAAAAATGTCCTTACATCCTGGAACACGCCTGTCAGACAACAGGAGTGAAGAGGGAAACCTCGTCTGCACAATCTCGGTTTCTGCGTTTGGAATTCAGTGATAACGTGTGGGGCAGGAAGGCTGAGGGGCTCTGAATACGGGCCAGTGACGTAAAAGTAGCCGGTCTGGCCTTTACTTACTTTCATTTTATTCTTATCTTCAGAAATTCTGTCATATTTTTGACATTTTTTTTCACTAAACGGAACATAGGTACTTTATTTCTTACCTTTATCATATGACATTGTTATCCCTGCTTATTATACAAAAGGTATTTACAGTATACTGCAAATGTTTCCCATACAGAAACATTACAGTAAAAGGCACAGTGCCATTAACCTCCTGCAGCAGACCCCCCATGCCGGCTCACCTTACTCGGTTGTTCCTGCCGCTTTCTGATGGTACAGGGAGTCCGCTTTTGGCAACTGTATTTACCATGTGTGTTTAAAAAATGGGTGAGTGGTACTGGTGTGTATCTTCCCATGTAAAGGCAAGCTTGTATAAACATAGTATGTCCTCTTCTACCTTATTTACCGTATCTGGGATCATGCGACTTTCAGCTCTTCCCTACATCAAAATAACCATGAAAATAAATGTTTTGAATCAAATTCAGGACATCCAGGCAGCTGTAACACTACAGTAGAACTAAAAACACTCAGAAGAGAGGGCTTCTAGAAAGAACTGCTGCAGAAAGTCACAAGGATGTTGTGGGAGCCTAAAGCAAAGGAGTATTTTGGTAGCGATTAATGGCCATGTGTCTTTTACTGCAACTTTTAAAATTTATGACGTATTCCTTCTCTCTGTTATTGTATACGTACATAGAATAGTTTCTTTTGTCAGACTTACTCTTTAAGGGCCAAAACGCCAGTACTCAGTAAATGGAAAGTGAATGCAGACGGCCCACAGTCCTTAGGTGCCGAGACCTGCCTTCACCGGGCGCATGTCCCCCACAGGGGCCAGTGTGAGGCCAGGGAGGCAGAGATGCAAAACCCTACCTCCTTCCTGTCAACTCAGGACAACACTGAACTGCTGCGCATTGTGCCCCATAAAATTAGGAGCTGCCTAACTTGTAACCTTAATACTAGTCAACGTCTGCCTTATAGCCCTACAAGCATAAGGTCCAAGAGCACCCCACCATAATTCTTTAAAGGGAGTCATTGTTACCTGAAGATTTTTTTTTCATCTAAGTGAATCTCAGGTTCACCAGAATTTTCAAGATTTTTTTAAGGGTACTTACAAGATCAAATTACTGTCATAATCATAATGAGATGTTAGATGCCTCTTTCTGTCTAGATTTTCTTATGTGTAAAGTGGAGTTTCATTTCAACTATAGTGTACCAGTAATAATTTTAATAGAATATTAAAGAAATACCTTTTTCATTGTGGAGTTACTGGTGCTAATTATATCAAAAAATGCTGACTAAGAAATGACCAAAGAGTTTTCTGATACAAGGAAGGAAGAAATTGTGCAAAACTGCAAATAGTATACAAAATCATGCATAGCATCTGCCTGTTAAGTGCAAAGTCATGAGTCCAAGTTCTGGCACAAAAATTTATGAAAAACTCTAGCATTTAAATTATAAATTTTAATATTTAGCAGATTGTGTCTTATGCATCAAAACATATTTGAGTAATTTACAGTGTCATTTAAATTTCAGTGTGATGCCAGGCCCAATTATTTGTGCTTAAAATTAATAAAATAAAGCAATACACATAGATGTGATGTGCTCTTGAATACCAACAATTTTTTATTACACCTATTGAACTAGAGGTGAACTAGTCAGAGAAGGATCTCACAAGGGGAAACTGCCGTTGGTCAGAGAAGAGCCACAACAGTTAAGAGACTAATAATGTATCATGGTATGTAGTAGCCACGACTGAATGCCTGCTGAATGAAAACTCAGCAAGCAAGGCATGGCACTGTCACTTTCTAGTAATACTCTAAATTGTCAAATTAAAGATGTAGCTGAAAAACAAAAAGGTAATGTCTGATCTAGGCGTAAATTTGCAGTTGTGAGTCTTGTTACTGTTTTGCTTGCTTCCACCCAGTGTCCATTCTAAATGATCACTGGAGAATGTGTCTGTGTGAGTTCTCGGTCATGCAAACAGGTGTGCAGAAAGGATCAAAGGTTCCTGGTTTCAGTTACCATGCTCTCTGATGGACAAGACCCATGGTGGAGGCTGTGGGTACATCAGCACAAATCATAGAAGTAATGGCAAACTGTGTTAACCCTCCTTGTGTTATTTTCTGTCATACATTGACTGCTGAAATATAATGTACTTTCACTTAAGCACAGCCCTAGTGAAAGTGAACATTACTGGATTCTGTTAAAAATACACCCAGGACCTTAATACTGAGCTACATCTCAGTCTCTTTTCAAAAATCTTTATATTTTTTTTAAGAGAATGAAAAATAATAAAAAACACTAGGAACAATACAGAGTTTCAAGAAACGAGATGATAGGAATTCAACAGTGGTTGTCATATTGCATATTGTTGTCTTCAAAGTAGGTGTTCAGATTACTAGATATAAGCAGGGAAAGGTGGTCCAAAAATCAAGCATGAACTGTTCCTTTCAATAAACCAATAGAAATTAGTAGTCCAATTATCTCAGCTATCTTGAGTATTTGTGTATATTTTTTCCCTTTCTTTTCTCCTTTCCCTCATCCTAGTTCTTTCTTTCTGAGCAGTTTCTTTCCCTTTCACAGTATCTCTTGTACCTTTTGGATACAGTAAAGAGTAGAAAAATCTTTAATTTTGAATTAGCGTTTCACCATGTGGCCAAGGCTTGCCTCAAACTAGTAGCCCTTCTGCCTCAGCCTGCTGAGTTGTGGGAATTATAAGGATGAGGCAACATACTGTAAACTGTACATATTTAAGATATGTAATTTATTGTTTTGATATAGACAACATGGATCCATCTGTCAAATCAAGATTATAAACACATCTATCGATCCCCAAATTTTCCTGTATTCCTGTGTAAAATTCTTTCCTTAATTTCTGTGTTTTCTGTCTCACTTTCTATTCCCCAACAACCGGCAATTTCCCTCAATGTAGTTCAGTTTGTATTTCCAGAGCTTTATGTGATGTGAGTAGTAAAGTATGTGGTTTTCATTATGATTTTAATGCTTTAAAATATTTATATATGCTGTTTTGCCATATTTTTGAACCAGAAATCAAACTCAAGACCTCACCTTTGCCAGGTAAGCACTGTGCCACTGAGCTATAGCCTGTGAATATCTGCACTGTTCTTTAGGTCAGCATTTCACTTTTATTATTACTAAGTACTATGCTATTGCATATCATTACAATTTATTCATTTATCCACCACTATTGCACATTTCATTATTTTCATATTTGTTCTGTTATGACTAAAATGTTTGTAAAAATGTATACATAAGATTTCATTGGACATATGCCTTCATGTTTCCTAAGTAAATAACTGTAAGAGTAATGGTTGCATAGCACTGAATGTAGCTGTATGACTGACTTTTTAGGAAAGTGAAGAACCATTTTGCCGAGATTTTATAGAATCTCCACATTCCAACCATCAGTGTGTGTGCTCTTATGGCTGTACATTCTGACCAACATTTGTCATCAGATCCAGCAAATCTGACAAATCTATCTGAATACAGCGGCATCACATATCAATGATTTTTGATTTGCATACTGCTAATGAATAATGTTGCTATCTTTATATTTCCTCGGTGTCTATCATCTTTGATGAAGTATCTGCTCATCTCAGTCTTATTTGATGACTTCATTTTTTACTGAATTTTGAAAGCTTTAATCATATTCTAACTATAGTTCTTTTCCCTGACATATGATATGCAAATATTTTTCAGTTTGACATTTGCTTATTATTATAATGATATTCTTTAAAGAGCAGAAATTTTTAACGTTTATCTAGTACATTTTGTCATTAAAAAAGAACTATGCCAATTAGGTGGTAGCATGAATACCTGAAACCATCTGAAATAACTATTAAAATATTGTAAGATAAGACTTTCTTCATAGACTTTAAAGAAAGCAACGTTACCTACAGGATTTGAAACAATAATTCAGTTATCTTTCTTTAAAGGCAGACATGAGACTTACAAAAAGTGTATTTGAATTCCAACTTGATATGTTTTTGTTTTGTGAAATGTAATTATTTTTCAATAAATATATGTTTAACAAGTACCAGAATTGTACTGTAACTGTAATTGTAAACTGAAATAATGTATATATATTTTTCAAAAACTTTTGGTTCAAAATTTCCATACGGCATGTACCAGTGACGGCAAACCTTTTAGAGCTGAGCGCCCAAACTGCAACCCAAAACCCACCTATTTACTGTAGTGTGCCAGCCCTGCAACTAAATCAGGTGACTAGGGTTTTAGTTAAGAGAAAACAATTCATACATTGAGATCTTTTGTCAAAAATAAGACCTGTGCCTGAGTCTTGCTACCACTAGCATATACTAATAGAAGTATTTCACACAGACAAAACATGTTTTGCTCCAAAACATTCAAAAGTATAAAATATACTGACACCAAAACATTTGAAAAACCCTAGGACATGAAGATATATCACCAAATCCTTTTTATTCATAAAGTAATTCTTAGGTAAGTAATTTGTCCCTCAAGTACAACTTGGCAAACCTGAGGTGTTTAACCTCCTCTTTAATGTAGGCAAATATTTTGGGAAGTGAAGGAAAATTGAAGCTATAAAGGAAAAAAAAGTTTTGAAATTTGATACTGCAGGATTGGGGACAATGACAAAAGTAAACTCTAGTGCTTTCTTTCAGTAAATATGTGTATTTTTAAAATCTGCCTCACTGTTGTTTCTTTGGAAGATTTTATGTTTACTGCTGTTTTAAGGCCATTTTAAACATATTTTGTATTGCTTTTAGGTTTTGTTTTCAGTATCTCATTGTGATAAGACAGCAGTTGTTTGAAAATAATGATATGTTCAGGAAACAAAGGCCTTTTTCTTTGCTGTCACAGATATTCCTTCTTACATCTGCTGTAGTGCTCTTCCACCTGGTACACAACAATGCTGTTAGTTTTTCAACTTCTGAATCGAAATGAATTGTTGATGCCTTATGTTAATGGTTACCATAAATCTGACCATGTTCGCATGGATTCTATTATTCATTATGCTTGTTCTTGTAAGACTTATTAAAGCTTATACCATTAAAAGTGTGCATTGAATGCTTAATGAGTTGGTAGACATCAAATAATGGAAGTGGCAGACACGGTCTCTGTTTAGAAACAGATTACCATCTAATAAGCATAGATAAGATAAATTAACTTAATTAAAATTAATTAAACAAATAGAGCCACTACCAATAGTAGTAAGTATTCCTATAAAAGCCAAACAAGACAGGCAACATGGGCAAATGACAACAAATTGATCTTTCAGAAAGAAGACAAGGAAGGCCTCTCTGAAGAACTGTAACTGAAATGTATTAAAAATCAAATGTAGAGTTAACATGAGTGCTCAAGGACAGAACGGACCTGGCTTCTAACTTTATAATGGAGTAAAGTTATAAAAGCAAAAGATGACAGTTATGTTGAATAGGGTTCTACAAAGCAAAATAACTTTAGATTGTATTCCCAGGGCAGTGGGTAGAATTCACAGCATAAAGTGACACGATTTAGTTTGAAATTATACAAAGTATTCAAGTACTTTGTGAATAATAGATTGTATGGTGCAAGCAGAGTAGCTGGAAGACCATTTAATATGATTTCATCTTACCCTGAAGAAGGTGCAGGATGAGCTCGCACTACGGTGGTAAAGGTAAAGAGACTGCTGGACATCAGGATACGATTTGTTGAGAAATGACTCAGGTTGGAATTCAGGGTTTCAGTCCTAAGTATATTATCTAGAAAAAGGTAGTGTCATGAAATCAGATGAAACAAATGGAGTTGGAAACCTCATAAGTGTTTAAGTAAGCCAAACTTGTCTACCAGGAAAAGCATTTGAAACTGTCCCACAGAAAACAAAGTAGGAAGGGAAAGTACAGGTACCCAGTTTCAGGGTACCCTGGTCTGTCTTAGAGATACTGTTGTCTGTTCATTTTTAGTAGAAAGTATCCAACTACCAGCACATTTGAGTTTAATTTTTATATTGTTATTATAATATCATTAAATATTCACCCTTTAATGAAATTTATTTTTCTGAGGAAAGAGGAGAATATTTAAAGTTTGCAATTGCCAAATTTATGACACATTTCTTGCGGTATGAAGTTGAAACTTCAAGTTATATTCGATTCTTTAGTGAGCGGGTGTTTGCATTTTAAATACACTTATCACTTGAAAACATTCCACATTTTCTTTGTATTTTTAAGGCAGTTACCATAGTAACCATAGCTGTTTCTTGATATTTTGCCTCAAAAAAGAAGCCATGTCATTTTAGATAGATATGGCCGGGAATGTTGTTTCTTTGTCTTTCTGAATCTTTTATGTTCATATGATGACATAACATATATTTAGTATTTCCAGTTATCATTAGAATACCAGCATTTCTTGCTCTTGGGTCTGTGGAATGTCTTAGTTCTTACTTCCTGGTGACATAAGGTAAATATGAAATGACTACGTTATTTTACCACTGAAGCAATAGTCATTTTACTGTAATAGCTCTGTGGCATAAAAATTGACTGTTGTATGAGTTAGAGACCTTGAATCAAGCTACATAATGAGTAGTTATATAAATTATTGGTGAAGCTTACAGCAAACGTGGCAATCGCTGCTCTAACACTGTATTTCTGAGGGCTGAACTGTATAATGTGCTGGGTCTGCAGATCTAAACTTTTAACTTCAAAACAAGTGACTTCTTCCAAGAATTTCACTTTGTCTCAGTAAATTGTCCTTTTTAGTTAGTTTTGAATCCTTTTATTAGCAAACATTGTTATAAAAGAGATCCTATTCGATCGTCAAATATCTGGTTTCCCTTTTTAAAAAACAAAACTTGTTTTTATCCAAAGTTGGCAATGTCACAACTTCTCCAGAAGATAAAGATTATTAATGAGCTCTGAAAGGATGTTAGTTGTGAGGGCTTCTGGCAACCCTTCATAAAAGGTTTTGCCTTAACTGTGAGGTGCGGCTTTTATATATCTATTTTCCCTTCTACTTACATGTGTTCCACAAGTAATAGTCTAATATCTCAACAGACATTGGGCTATGTGATGTTCGGACCCCTAGAGGCGAGCTTCTTATGTAATTTGGGTGTTTTAGAGCTGTTCCTTAGTATTTACTTCTGGGTTGTGTGGTACATCGGATAGAAAAAGCAATTTCAGCTTGGGTAACTCATGATGGTTTTGAGGTATGTTTTCAGACATCATTCTTCTCTCTTAATTCAGTCAGTTGTTTAATGTGCACATTTTCATATTCAGCATCTACTATTCATACTAGTAATTCTGAGTTTTTGTGTTTTTATAATCTACTTTGAATCTTTTCTTTGTTCCTTCATTACACTGTACATTATCTCCAACTATGCCCCATTTAGATTGGTTAAATCTGTGTCCCAAAATCATATGACTCCTGAGTTAGAGTTAGCACTTAAATCCATCCAGCCCGATAGCTGGGTGTGGTGATGCAGGCCTATAATCCCAGCATTCAGAAGGCTGAGGCAGGAGGATCCTTGAGAGTTTAAGGCCAGCCTGGGCTACAAAGTGAGCTCAAGGCCAGCCTGAACTACATAGCATGACTCTGTCTCAAAAAGACAAAAAAAGATGGGGGAAAAAAAAGTCCATCCAGCCCAGTCCTTACATACAGGCTCATATACCTTTTTAAGATTTTCAGATCTGGGTCAACATAAAGGCCCAAAAGGCAATGTGAGAATGAATATTTTATTGCTAAAGATTACTTCTTAAAAATCTAAACACTAAGCCGCACAAGAAAGTTCTCCCTCCTCACAAAACTTATCAGTAATAGTTCACACATCAACATAATACACTTAAATTGAATTTCAGAAAAGACTGAAGAAAAATAGTAACTTTTTAACAAAATACACAAATTCCTAGAAAATCTTTTCACATGAGGATTGCAAGATGTGTCCTATAATATAAAAACTATTAATCACTTATTGAGGAAACTCTATGCTAAAGGACAGGTTTAGGTCAGAACACGAATTGTCATTTTTAATGTAAATAATAACACTATGCCTAGGCTGCAGTGTTCTCTCCACTGTAGAGAAGGTGAGATTGACCAGGACAGTGCTGGTAGGTAAACTGGGGTATTCAAATGAATATTCTCATAAAGTAAGAATACAGTCTTGTTTCATGTTAAGTCACTTTTCTAAAACAGAATTTGTCACATATTGCCAAATACTAGACCTCAGCAACATTAGCTTGAAATCACACATCTGGGAAAACAGGTAGTTGGTTCTAAAATCCTGGCTTGTGTAACTACACAACTTAACTTATAAATCACTTTCCAATTGGTGAGACATGGAAAATCTTTTTTCAGCAACAGGTTACTTAAAAAATAGATACTTGCAAAATAGGCAATTATCATGTTTAGATATTCTTTGTAGAGGAATGGTCCTCATTAAAAGATAAACTACAAGAGAAGCAGAAATTTTATTGTCATGTTAACCTAAAGCAAATTGTGTACAAATATACATGCAGGTGATTATCTTTGTTAATGCTTTAAATTCACTGACAGAATGTGAGTATGAGTAACTCTTACCGTGGTGATTATTCTTGACTCTAGTTTCTTTATCAGGAAAACCTACTAACATAGGATATTCATTCCACAGGCGTGAATCTCTCTCTCTCTTTCTCTCTGTCTTTATATGTATACACACACACACACACACACACACACACACACACATACATACATACCCCAAGGTTGTTGCTTAAATATTTAATTTATTACTTAATGTAAATTTGACTGTGTTTTTATTTGAATATAAAACCACTTGAAGCATTAATATCTAACTCAATAGTGGGACTGACTTTTTTGCCTTAATTCTCCAAGCTGAACTCATAACGTATTTGATAATGTATATGGGAGCACTTGCTTGTCACAATTCTCTCTAAATGTTTTGATTATGTATATATGTGAGCATATATGTCCGTACTGACAGAAGATTTAAATGTGAATATGCTAGAGTGCATTGAACTAATCAAATAGTCAGACAATTGCATTTTAATGTGTTTATTTACTTCTATTTATCAGCTACTGAGCAACTTGTTTTATATGTGTAGAAAGATGTTTCAATAGTTAGACAAATGTGATCTTCACTTTTACTGTCTGGTTAAAAGGAGGATAAATCAGTTTTTCATAAACTTTGTTTTATTATCCCTCAAAGAGCTTTAAATATTAATTTTATGATCAGTAGGCTATAAAATGTTAATAGCAGGGATATGTTATATATTCATACTATACACACAATGAAGTAAGGAATAAATACTTTTTCATACTTCTTCTCCAAGATGTTTCCACATCTTTGGAAGTATTATTTTTCCAGTAGAAAATAAATAAGGGAAATAATCATTTTTGTAGTACCAGAAGAATTTAATGTTTATAAAAATAAATTTCTGTAGAATCAGTGATATTCTATTTAATTATTATTTAAATAATATCATTATTACTTAATTATTATTTAACATAACATTGGAACTGAACTTTGAAAACGTATGTGATATATGGACAACAGTTGCAGTACTTTCTGCTTTCCCTTCAGTAAGATACTCTCCACGTCAATCCTCCTCAGAAGCGCAGGTAGCGTCTGGGACTGCTTCTAGCAAATAGAATGCAGCGGAAGCATGATGGTGGTGAATCTATGGCAGCCTTGCCACAGTGGGCTGCTTGTTACTATTGAAAGCTCTAACTGGCTGCCATCACTAGTATGTAACTTTCAAGAGAATAGATAAATAGTACTACAATGCCTTTGTTCTTTCTCTGTTTTTCTATCATTGGTACTGGGAAAGATGATATTCATATTCTGAGAACACTTAAGCAGCACAATAGTAAAGGCCCCATGGCCAAAGGCTGCCTGCTAACTCCCATCCCCAAGTACCAGTCAAGCCTTCAAACCATTGTGTACACTGCCAATATTGTGTTTGCAGGAGAATCCTCCAGTGGCAACCACCCAGCTAAGATTCCTACACAACCACTTAGAGTTCTGACCCATGAAACCGTAAGTATAAAATTTGTTGCTGCAAGCTGCCTGGTTTGTGGCAATTTGTTATATGACACAGAGATTGATAATCAATGTACTGATTCCTGATTTTATACATATTCTGCACTGTTACTTTCATTATGAGAATTGATTGAATTGGATTGGGTTATTACATTTAAATTTTACCAGCAATAATTACCTCCCATAACATTTTGTGTTCAAGGACTCTGAGAGGACTCCTACTTGGTCATGTTGTTTAATCTTCTTGATGATTTGCTGCATTCTGTTTGCGAGTATCTTATTAAGGATTTTTGAACCTATGTTCATTAGGGTGATTAACCTGTAATTTTCTTTTTTGGTTGTATTCTTCTCTGATTTTGGAATCAGGGCAATTCTTGCAACCAGGAATGATTTTGGAAGTACTACTTGTCTTTCAATTTGTTTAAAGAATGTCAACCTTAGTGGTACAAGTTTTTCTCTAAATTACTTATAGAACTTAACACTAAATCTGTCAGGGCCTGGGCTTTTCTTTGTTGGTAAATTTTTAATTATAGTTTCAATTTCACTGGATTCCCTGACAAGTTTAAACCAGGCTGGGAAGAACACAGGTTTGTCCTTCATGGTGAGGACCCAGCCCTGGTGAGCGTGGCTTTCAGTGGTGGCTGGATCTCATAGAGCAAGCATTAAGTACGTTAGTGTGATTCAACCCAAAGCCTGCTGCCTCTACAGAGCCAAGTCCACTTTTCTAAGTACTTTCTTCTTCTACCAATGTAAGCAAGGACATACCTCAATTTGGAAGTTTGCTACCATCTAGAGCAGTGGTGGTAAAGCTATGGCACGCATGCCAGAGTAGGCTGTTTGTATCACTGAAAGCTCTAAAATGTTCACCATCACTGGTCTGGGATGTATAGAGGGCCATGGAATAGGACAGGCACCTCACAAATTCATAGCAAGTTGTAAAGCTAGGCATAGAAAATTGTAACTTGCTGGATTCCAATACTGCAGATCCTGGAAAGCAACCACTCATTAAAAAAAGAGAAACCTTTTTGAAGTCAACTCTTTTTTCCTTCATTGGTATTTGGAGGCTTTGGCTTTTTTCCCTCCTTTTAAATTTTTCCTTTTATCTTTTTTCCTTTTAATTCCTTTTTCCTTCCTATTTTTCTTAATTTACTGTTTTTCCTTTTTCTTTCTGGCTACTTTTAAAAGCTCTTAAGTTCCCTTTGTTCCTCAATAAGATCCTTTGACTTTGCTCTCCTTGTTCTCATCTTTTATTGTTTTTTTTGTCAGGTTCTACATTTTTATTTCTGCAATTCCTCACCTTCTATATACATACTTGTATAACCACTAGGTTTTCATAGATAGGAAAGTATGCTATTACTATGAATATTGTGCTGCTGATTGTGAAGCTGTATTTAGTAGATATTTACTATATGTCAGTATTTTTGTCTTTGTTTATGCTATGAACATAGTTCTTGATGTTATGGTTCAGAGTATTGTGCTGCTTGTTCCCACAGCATGTCAATATTCAGTTTGCATTTCATGTTATTACTGTTGCTGATTACTATTGCCAACCTGGTATGGTTGTTGCTCTTTATTGGTTTTCTCTGCATGCCAATATGTGGATTGTCATTGTGTTTCTAATGTTACTGAGGGCCATTCCCAGGGAACTGGGTGCTGGGATAAATACATTGACACTTTATTAAATAAATGAAGGGGGTTGGATCTTGGAATAGAAACAAAAACCTATAATGAGGCCACTCAGAATGTTCCACTGAAAAGTTGGCACTAACTAAAGAGGTCCCAAGGATAGCTATTGTAGTCTATTTTATTCTAGACTTTCATTCTAGTCAATGTGTTTTAGTCACTCTCTCATTGCTGGGGTTAATACCTAACTCCCACGAGTTAGTGGAGGAAAGATTTATACTAGCTCACAGCTTGTAGAAGTGTCAGTCCATAGTGACTGGTTCTAAGGCAGGGCAGCATGGCAGATGGGCATGAGAGTTACAATGCAGAGGGTGCTCAAGGGAGGAGAAGGATATATCTATATCTGTCTGTGTATTTATATATCTCCAGGTCACACTCACAGTGTCCCACCTCTTACTGCCAGGGTTCACCTCACAAAATCACATCCAGCTTGAACCCCATCAGTGGAGTAGTCCAGTATTACACACCTATGATCCAATAACCTCCCTAAAGCCCCACATATGAGTGCATGAGGCTTTAGGGGAACGTCAACATATAAACCATAACAATTCCAAAGCTGCAGCATGGAAAAAAATAAATAGATACATGAGAAGGCACAAAATGCCTCTAAAAGCTCCCAACTACAAAACTGATACATGAGGCAACAAGAGGGTACAAATCAAAAGCCACATTGTTAAATTATTTGAAAAAAATAACAGGAGATAAACAAGTCAATCAGGTGCTCTGTGAGCTAAAACAAGATACTGTATAACTAAACAGATAATAGACTTAAATGAAAGGATCAGCAAGTTTACAGAAAAAGCTGAGCTAAACAAGATGGTACAAAACTTAAATGACCAATTCACCAAGAATTAATCTATGAGACCAAGCACAAAGTCAGGAGATTAGAAATTCTGTTGAAAGCTATGGCCAGCAGAAGTGGACAGTGTGAAGACAAAGTGTCAGATCTAGAAGGCAGGGTTTCTGTGGGAGACCAGTTATTCAGAGATACCTTAAAAGCAACAAAAGAATTTGGAAAATGGATTCAACGACTGCTGGATGATGTGAAGAAAACAGGTTGGAAGACAGCACAAATGACAAACAGCATGAAGGATCTGTTTACAGAAATAACAGCACAAAACTTATGAGAAAGGATTTAGCAAATGTGGGATGGATTGGGGAAAGTATGGCAATAGAACATATACGGGGAAATGATTTAGCATACTGATAAGTTGGGCATGTAGGCATGATTAGAAAAGAACTTCTCAAAAACTCATAGTCAAAATCCAAGAAGCTCAAGAAAAGGACCAAATCTTTGCTTTTCAAGAAAAGTGACAAAACATTTATAAAAGGTAAACCCATTAGAATAATAGACTCTTAACACAAAACATAGAGGCCAGATGAACTTGGAGTGAAGTGTCTTAAACTTTAAAAGGTCTTCAAACCCAGACTGATTTATCTTTCAAAACTGATGGAGAAGGAAGATATTTCCATGACCAAGGGCACCTAGGA
This sequence comes from Dinomys branickii, assembly GCA_004027595.1. NCBI lineage: Eukaryota > Metazoa > Chordata > Mammalia > Rodentia > Dinomyidae > Dinomys > Dinomys branickii. Next base: position 11,428 of record PVLD010023358.1, on the reverse strand, counting down.
AATTCATGACCACCAAACTAACACTGCAAAAATTCTCAAGAATGTCCTAGAAAGAGATTACTAAGTTAACAAGGCAAAGGGTCTAATAGAATGTATGAATAGGGTGAGCAATTAAGTAGAATTCAAAAGGAGACGTCAACGATAGTAAACAAATGCAATGATAGAAATGTCTATATCTTTTAGCAGTAACTCTCAATTAATGATCTATCTCCAAAAGAGCTAGAGGGTGGAATGGATCAAGAGAAGAAACCCAATGGTTTACAAGAAAAGGTATACTTGTACAAGTAAACAGTAGTATACTTTTATAATAGTATACTATATACAAGAAGCACATTGAACTCAAAAAGATATTTCTAGACTAAAACTCAAAGGATGGAAAACAATATTCCATGTAACAGTACCCCCAAAGCAGGCAGCACACACTATCTTAACTTCAAACAAAGTGAACTTTAAACCAAAACTGATCAGAAGAGATAAATAAGGTCATAACATTTAATTGAGAGAACATTTCAATGGGAAATGACAACAATTAGAAACACATATGACCAAATATCAGCACACTGGACTTTATCAAACCAATACTTCTGGACGTGAACGATCAAAACATCAACACAAGTATAGTGGGGGACCTCAATACCCCACAGACACAAATAGACAGATCAACAAAGACAAAAAAATATACATCCGAGTCGAACCAAACTTTCTAACAAATGGACTCAGTACATTTAGGGAGTGTTCCACTCAAGAAAAACAGAATACACATTCTTTCCAGCAGCACATGAAACTTTCTTCAAAGTAGACTATATAATAACTTTTAAAGCATGCTTCAGAAAATGCATGAGTAATAAAATTGTCCCATAGATATTATCAATAACACAATAAAACTAGAAAGCAATTAAAAATTATAGGTAAATGGATGCAACTAGAGCCCACCCTCATAAGTGAAATAAATCAGACCCGCATTTGTAACCATTGTACTGTCTCCCTAGTGTAGAAACTGAAAGAGTAAGATACAAAGAGTATAGTAGATATTATGAAAGGGAAAGAAACAGCTCACAAGGGAAGAACAACTGGGATGGGGGAAGATAACTGTATTACTACTTTCTATTAGTTAATGGAACAGTTAACATTTATAATGTTTGATCGATTTTACATGCCTGTATCTGAAAATCTGAACCACTACTTTGAAGATAACGATATTCAATAAAATAGCATGATTAATTTTCTATCATCTTGTCTTGAAATTGTGTATCATTTTATCGTTTTTAACTATCTTTAAAATAAAATATGCAAACACAAGGAAATTAAACAAGCATTCTTTTAATAAGTGAGTTATAGACAGCTTCTGGCCTCAAATGCTGAAGAGGGAAATTTCTAGCTATGAATGTACACGTTAGATCCACAGAGCCCCGACATAACTGAATGATGCATCTCAAGGTCCTACAGAAACAAAAATAGCACCAGTTCAAAACCGGGAAAAGGAAATATATTATAAAGACCAGAGCAAAAATTAATGAAATTGAAACAAAAACACAGAAAAATCAATAAATCAGAGGGCTGGTTCTTCAAAAGAATAAACAAAATAGGGAATCCTTAGTCAACCTTACCAAAAAGGGAAAGAAAAAGCCCAAATCAATGAAATTAGAAATTAATGAAGGGCACTCATTACAGACATCACTGAAATCCAGAACATTATAATGCATAATATAAAATTCTGTATTCCAATAAATTGGAGAAATCAGTAAAAAGATGGAGATATATATATATATATATATATATATATATATATATATATATGAATTTACAATTGAACCAAGAATATTTAAAAACCTTAAACAATCCAATAATTGGCAATCTGACACAATAATAATAGTTTATCAACAAAAATGTCCAGAACATGATGGATTCATTGATGAATGCATTCATACAAGAACTTCAGGGAAAAGCTAATCCACTGTTCTTCAAATATTCAATCAAATTGAAATGGAAGGCATAATAAAATTATTTTGGGAAGCTAGCATTACCCCAATTCCAAAACGAGTCAAGGTTCCAACAAAAAAGAAAGCTAAAGTTCAATCTCTTCAATGAATGTACATGTAAAAATTATGTTACTAGAAAAGAAAATGCAACAAATCCTCAAAAGCTTATACATCATGACCAATGTGGCTCCATGCAAAGGATGCAAGGATGGTACAACACATGCAGATTAATAAATAAATGTAACACATCACATAAACAAAAGGATAAAAATCACATGATCATCTCAACTGATACAGAAAAAGTGTCTTTGAAATCTGCAATATTTGATCATGATAAAAACGCTGAAGAAAATAGATAAAGTAGGGCTTATCTCACTCTAATAAAAGCCATTTATGACAAGCCAATGGCCAACATCATATTAAGTGGGGACTAATTAAAAACTTTCCCTGTAAAATCAAAAAACAAGATGAAGATGTCCACCATTGCAATATTTTTTCAAACATGTACCTGAATCATTATCCAAAGCAATCAGGGAAGACAAAGAATATAAAACAGATATGTATAGGATAGGAACAAGAAAATTATCATTATTTGTAGATGACATAATTATTTTCATGGAAGACTCAAAAAATTTCCATAAAGATTCTTAGAATTAATAATTAATTTCAACAAAGAAACAGGATATAAAATCAACACACAAAAACGTCTTCCCTACACCAACAATGGATTCATTGAGAAAGGAGGAAAGCAGTGCCACCCAAGAGAACATCAGGGAAATGCAGATTGTTAGGAAGTAACTGAACTGAGTTTGTGGAAGAGCTCTACAATGAAAACTACAGCACTCTATAAAAAGCAATCAAGGAGCACCTCAGAAAGTGGGAAAATATCCCATTTCTGGATAGTCAGAACCAATATAGTTAAAATGGGATTGCTACCAAAAGCAATATACAGATGATAAATGCTATCGTAAACAGTATTACATATTGGATGAGTATTTATCCAGATGGAATCATTACTTAAATTCAGATGTCATTTCTCTAAATCCAGTAGTACTAATACTATATTATGTATGATCAATTAATTGTTGGTAATAATCTTGCACTCTGTTTCGGAGACACCTTTGCTCTTTTGCTATGACCTTATGGCAAAGTGTGCTCCGCCTTCCTCACACTACACACTGTGTGATTTTCTTTAACCAATAGGAAGTGAGCAGATGTTATGGTAGCAGAAAATTGATCAAACTTGTGTGGTCATGATGGCTCCTTTACACTGCTGACATCTCTATGAGAAGTTGTCTAGGGAGCTCAATACTCAAAGGAGTTAGCAAACTGGAGCAGATCTAAACCGTGGCAAGAAATCAGACAGAGCCCAGTCTAACTACAGCAACAGCAACAACAAAAGCATTCAACTGTCTGATTGGTACTGCAGAGAATTTCTTATGTTATTACATGGAGTTTTGGGGGTAGTAACAAACCGACACAATATGTTTATAAGGATGAATCAGGTATTCAAAAACATGATGGAAAAATATCAACCTATAGTCTTGATACTTGGGTCATTTACAATCTAGTTAATGAAATCATGAGAAGTATATATTATTTCACTGAAACAACAAAATGATGTGTAATGAACTGCCTCATGATTAATTTATAGCGTCATGTCAGCTTCATCATTTCTGAGACTTTTTTTCTCAGAATGTAATTTAATTATAAAGGAGATATTCATGTATGAAAAATATGAGTTATATTTCAAGGTCCTTTTTTCACTGTATAAAACAAGATGTGTCTCAAATATAGAAGGTCATAGGAGGGTATTAAAATGAGGGATGTTGTGAGCCATCTCTCAGTAAATCACTGAATCTCTCATACACACAAAGTACTTTGATATTAAGATATTCTCAGATCCACTAAGCCTTTTGTCTAGATATTAAAATATAAATTTAGTACATATTAAATCTATATAACAGTTTTGGGAGTATAGACATTTTAACTATATTGTTTCTATCTATCCAGGAACAGGGAATATCTTTCCATTTTCTGATATCCTCTTTAATTTTCTTTTTAAAAATAATGTGGTTTCCATAATAGAGGGCTTTTACTCCCTTGCTTAATTCCTAAATATTTCATTTTTATTGGTGCTGTTGTGAAGAGTATTGCTACCCAAGTCTCTTTCACAGTGACCTTGTTACTGGCATACAGGAATGCTCTTAATTTTTGAGTGCTGATTTTGTACTTTGCTATGGATATTAGTTCTAGGAGTCTTTTGCTGGAATTATTGGGGTCTTCTGGGTAGAGGGTCAAGTCATCAGCAAATAATGATAACTTCTTCCTTTTCTATCCATAGGCCTTTTTATTTTTTTTTCTTGTCTTACTTCTCTAGCTAATGAATTGAGTAGGATATTGAATAGAGGTCTTGATGGTGGAATGGAACCCTAACCAAAATATCAACAGCATTCCTCACAGAACTGGAGAAAGCAATCCTAAAATTTATATGGAACTGTAAGAGACCTGGATATTAACAAATATAATCTAGTCAACAATGCCAAAGAAGGGACATCACAATTCCCAACTGTGGGAGACCGCTGAGAGACCTGCGGTCTGCATCCATCTTGTACTGCTGAGAGACCTGCAGTCTGCATCCATTTTGTAAACTACCAGCCATCTTAAAATTTTAGTTTCAGTTTCCATATATGGTCAACTTCCTGCAGTTATGTAACATCTTATGTAACACCTTCCATATATGGTTGACTTCCTATAATGATGTAATATCGTATGATGTCTGGACCTCCCTCCGTTGCCTGGTTACCTATTGACGTCAATCCCCACTTCTGCACTGTATATAAACCCGAGCTTTCTGCTCAATAAACGAGGCTTGATCAGAATCCTGTCTTGCCTCCATTTCTCGTGTCGCTTGTCTCGATTATCCCACTCCCCCTCTCTTTAGGAGCCTTCGTTGACTACCCGCAGGCCGGGACACCCAACTTCAACTTATACTATAAGGCTACTATGATGAAAACAGAATGATATTTGGGGAAAAAAAGACTCATAGATCAATAGAACAGAATATAAGACACAGAAGCAATTCCAGGTACTCTCAGCTATGTTATTTTTGACAAAGGGGTCAAATCCCTTCACTGGAGCAAAGATAGCCTCTTTAACAAATGCTGCTGGGAAAACTGGCTATCCACATGCCATAGGTAGAACCCATATCTCTCACCATACACTAACCTAAAATCAAAATGAATCAAAGATCTAAATATTTGAACAGAGGGCTGGGGATATAGCTCGGTGGAATAAGCGCCTGCCTAGCAAGCACAGGGTCCTGAGTTCGATCCCCAGTACTGCCAAAAAAAAAAAAAAAAAAAAAAATTCAACAGAAACAATCCACTGTAAGACAAAATAGGTAAAACTCTAGAAGACAGAGATGTAGGGAAAGACATTCTGAAGAAGACCCTGGTTGCACAAGAAATACCCAAAATAAACAAGTAGGATTACAACAAATTAAAAAACTTCTACACAGCCAAAGAAATCACCAACAGTGTGGAGACAATCTACAGAATTAGAAAAAAAAATTCACTAGCTACACTTCAGATAAAGGACTAGTATCTATAATATTGAGACACCCCTCAGTTGAAGAGCTACATAATAAACACATGAAAAAGATGTTCAATCTAGCTGTCCATTTGAGAAATTAAAACTAATGCTGAGATTTCATTTCACTCCAGAAAGAGTTGCTACCGTGAAGACATCAGCCAATACCGCATGCTGGGGAAGCTGTGGGGAGAATGGAACCCTTTTCATTGCTGATGGGAGTGCGAACTGATACAACGGCTATGGAGATTTCTCCTAAAACTAAAAACAGAAATTTCCCTTCACCCAGCTATTCCCTTTCTAGTGTTACGGGAAAAATCAAAAATTTGATTTTTGGGTCGAACTCCGCAGATCAAAGAACTAATTCAGAACAAATGGAGTTTTAATTAATTTTAATTTAGAACCAATTGGACCGGTCATTGTCCCCCATTCCTGATCAGAGAATGTGGCCCTTAGCTGCCTTTGTTCTCACCTTATATACATTTTTGGTTTCCATGGTAACAGATTGGTATGTTTAGCCCTGGCCACAGTTGTTTACCTTGCACCACGTGACCAGGTCAGGCTCTGGCCACAATGATATATATACTTTAATAACTCAGGCAAGGAGAAGAATTCCAGGACAAAATCAGAACTGCAAAGTTAACTCTTTACAACCCCTCCAGGATGTTTCTTAAGACACACTTTGAGGCTTGTCTATCTTAAAATGTGATAAAAGTCACAGCCTCTTACACTAGGTATCCTCTCCAAAGAGTTAAAGACACCACAGCACACTGGTGCACACATACCCATGTTTACAGCAGTGAAATTTATAATATTTAATCTTGGAAACAGCTTATACATCAACAGATAAATGGATAAAGGTAATGGGCATTTATACATGAAGGAGTACTACTCTGTCATAAGGAAGGGTAAACTTGAGTCATTTGTAGAAAGATCGATGCATCTTGAGACCATAATATTAAAAGAAGTATTTTAGATACACAAATTTAAGTATTTCATTGTTTCTCTTATAAGCAAAACTGTATACATAAATATATATGATATATATGTACATGCATTTATACATATGTAATACACACATGTAACTGCATAGATATATGTAATTGTATATACCATAGGTATATAAATAACATCGGATATATATTTAATGGATTTCTGATCCCTACACCTTAGAGATGAGAATATGTACTTTCACAATTTTTACCATAAGAGTATGAAGAAGCCAGTTTATAAAAGATGGTTGTGGAATCATGCCAATGTTTATCATTTAGTGTTTCATGTCATATTTTAGCTCTTTGGCAAATAATAATTAAAATAAAAGAGAAATATATTTTCTCTTTTTTCCTCCTGGAATATACTCAAAGCTTTAAAGACAGTCATTTCTTTAGAGAATAGTTCATAGCATTTGGTGAGAGGTATTGGAGATTATGAACTTCTGAAATATCTTACAGTTTCTTATCAATTAATATTTTAATTGTTCTAAATCACACTATCCATGCAAATTTTAATTGAAGAAACTTATAAATCTACAAAATATTTATGCTTAAATAAAACATTTCCCTAATGTGGTTAAAACAAACATATTTTTAAAAAACTCTTTGCTTTTGATAAAATAGTAATGAATATTTTCCACAGCAAATATATGTTTTGAATGGCAGTTCCTGTCTGTAAATCTGAGGATTAAATTATAACATTTGAAAAGGAGTTGAGTATGCTGACATTGAGATTAATTATTTTTAAAATTTATTATCTACAAGCATATGTTAAAATTTGTAAAACTGGTAATTGTTTTGAAAGCATCTGTGGAGATAATTCTTTAAAGGAGATAACATATGGCCACCATTTCCCCATAAAATGCACTGGGGGGGGGGATTTTTGTGCTTTCTTGGTGATAGAACCAGTGTTACTTCCGTGGACTGCGATCCTAGAGGTTATATAAATAGTGTAATATTGTTGAAAATATTAAAAGGCCGTAAAATGTTCCAATGATGGCAATGTAATTTTTGTATTTGAGAAACAGATATATCTGACAATAGTTGAGATTCTGCATGTACTTTATCAGTACTCTTACAGTAATGTTCAACAGTATATATCATAAAATATGACTTCGTTTAGTAATATTTACTTTCTTTTCTTCTGCCTAGTAGGGTAATATATATATATATATATATATATATATATATATATATATATATACACACACACACACACACATAAAGTCTGATAAATGAAACAAAGCAGAAAAAATATATTTTTATTTTGTAGTTCCAGGAAGACTTCACTGTTGATGTGAGGGCAGCATTGATATTATGAGTTGGGACTGTTTCCTCCTTTTCTGTGCTCTGGAAGAGTGTGAATAATTGGACTTATTTCTTCTTTAGGTATCTGGAAAAATTTATCAGTGTCCCTACTTGTGCTACAGTTTCCTAAGACATGAGGTATTAAATTATGTAAGAAGTTTCTTTAACAGACATGAAGGTTTTTCAGGCCTTTCTTCTGCAAGGATCACTGGTAGTTGTTTTCAAGTGCCAGGTGCCTCAGGGTACTCAGGGGCTCTTGTGCCTGTGTGCTGCAAACAAAACATTTAGAGGCCTGCTACGAAGGTATCATTGTTATCATTCAGTGTGAACCAAGGAAAATCGAGAATCAATTTAGACCTTAAAGAGGGCCACTTAAAAATGTGTGACATATCTTTAATCTTTTCAAAGTAATGGAGGTGAAGAGAGAAGGTATGAAAAAACCAAACAGAACCAAAAACTACAAACCCCCCCCACATGAATGTTACTCTCAGGTCTTCTTTTTAAACTTTGAAAACTAGTGTGATTAACAGTGGAAGAATGGGATGGTTGAAATCAGGTGGAACAGTGGGTCTTAAAGTGACTGAACTTTTAGTCACTAAAAAGAACGAAGGACTTGTGGGAACTTTGCAAGATGTTTTACATAAGTGCAACTAGGAGGAGAAAGAAAATTTAACTTCTACTAAACTTGGAGGTCAAAATTGGAGAAAAATGAAAGTGCTTTGCATTCATACACTGATGAAGTTGAGATGTTCTCTATACTTATTTCATTTTTCTTTATGAACAATATTTAAATATTGCAAAATCTACCTACAGAAAATGCTTCTCTCCTACCTATACCAGCGACGGACTCAAAGCAGTTTTATTTTTACTCTACTTATGCTGGATACCTGAAGAGTATGCTAGTTATCTCAGAATACCTAAGTTATGAATATCTATCAGCTGAAGAAAATTTCCCATGTGATTCTGATAAGCTTCACTTTTATTCACAATCACATTTTATGCTGCAGGAGGAGGAATACAATGATGAAACAGGGAGAGAAAATTGTCGGTAATGGCAGATTCAGAATAGGTGCTTGCTATTCAAAGAAATAAAATGCAAATATTACAGCAAAATCCTGAAAGACAGTATTTGAATTTAACACTTAGCAAGTCATAATGACCACAGGGCATAATTACCATAATAATACAGATTCTTAGAACTCATATGTATTGTAGAAATTTGACTAAGACAATTAACTCAAAAAATTCATATAAGCAGTATTTTTAAATGGCTAATAAAATAATCACAAAATAGCAAGGGGATCAAGTAAATCATGGCAGAGGTGTTACTAAAAAAGTGTAAATAGGGGACAAATTGAAAGCGCCAAAAAAAGAACTGGAACTACAAAGAGTGTGAAGAAAGGAACGGTGTGAGGAAGTAGGAGAGATTAGTAATCATCGCCATCGTTGTCTAAATATAACTCTATCCTTTGAAGAATGAGGGAAAGGAAAAGGAGTAAAAAGTATTTGAAAAAGTTGCGATTAAAAAGGGTGGAATGGAGAGAACCCACAGCGGTGCCTGTGCTGATTGGAAGAGAAGGGGTTCTCTTCATAGCAAAATGTGGAACTGAAGGATCCAGTTTTTCTTTGATTGTGGATGAAGATGTGACGCATACATTATTTTAGAAATACCACAAGATTCTTAGCTTTTGGTAAAATTGTTCTGTCTTTTGTTGCTTTGCTTCTGAAGGTTCAATGAGGTAGAAAATAAAAATCATTCCCTTTACCTGAGTCCATGCAAATAATTCACTTGCGTTTGTCGACTGAAAGCAGTTTCTTCTGAATCACAGAACCTACTGAAAAGCAGAGAAGAAACTTCTTTCTAGTGCTGTATACAAACTGAGTTTCTGAATTTGAGAAATTAAATTGAAATCAATAAAAATCCTGAAGCCATGTATTGTCGCGTTTACTTACCATGTGCCTGGGACAATAATTGATCTCCCGGTGGACCCTAGACACTGCTGTACCAAGTACTCCCTTGTGGAAAGTACAGAAAGGGTACAATTTGTCCTCTTAGAATAGCAGAGTTTTGAGAAGCTATCACAATTCACAAAGCACAGTCTGATTCCTATTGCAAGGTTAAATGACGTTTCATTTGCATTTGCACTTCAAGGCTCTTTTGTATGCTGGTGAAGATGTGGACACGCTTCTCTGATCTTTTAGAAATAGAAACCCTTGCCAAGTTTTCCACCAGCTGCCCACCCCCTTTTACTGTGGGAAGTAAAACGTGCATTGTAGCACACCTTCGCTGCGGGGACCGGCACGACGTTTCTTTCCATTCACTTTGCCTGTCACAGCTCGTATTCATTCATCCTTCTCCGCGTGGTTCCCTTTATTTTCATCGTTCAACTATTAGGAGTTTGTCACAGAAACAATATTAAACATTGGTACCAGCACAGGAGCTAGAATTGACAGCAGCTCCTCCTTTCAGGAAATTCACAGTCTGTCTGAAAATTTTAAACATGACAAGTGGAGGTTGTGCACAGAATATACAGCAAGCACAGAACAGTGCGTAATATAAATCAGGGTGCTCATTTGCAAATCCAGAAACATTTTTAACTAAAAGAGATAAGGAGTTATTTTGGAGGGGATCTAGGAGCTCTGAGAGTCTAAAGATAAGCTGGAGAAACAGGCTGAAATAAGAACCAAGGGACAGAAGACATGGATAATATCTCGCCACAGGAATATCTTAAAAATGCCCACATTGTCTTGACCCGAGGTAGCATTTCGGGTTGTCAAAACAGTATGTGACATGGAATGCCTCTACCTGGATTCAAAGTCTCGTGGCAGGTACATTCTTAAATTTATCAAATAAAGTGCTCACTAAGCAATGGAGTCTGCTGTAAGGTCTTTACAAAGTTTAAGTCATTTTAACCTTATAATAACCAAACGTCTGTAGACTGTTATGACATCTATTTTAGCTTACATTTACATTTGAAGAAAACGAGGCAGAGGGTGTGCCTGACAGCCAGACAACAGCAAAGCCTGTGTCTGTTGTTCCCCTTGGACCTGTTTTCAGAGTTTATTAGACATGATGTGCAAGGATGGGGGATTTCTGACCACCTTGTTTTCTCTAGTGAGAAGTGGCATTTTCTTCCTGCTTACTTTGGATTTTATCAAATTGGGAATGCTCTTTAGGTGGTTTGGAGGATAGGGAGATTCTAGAGCTCTCAAAAGTTGATAAAATATGTGTCCTATCTGTTACTTTCTTCTCCATTTTTCTTATTTATCTAGTCCTTATTCAGTCTGCGCATGTTCACTTTTTCTGGACAAAAACCTTTTCTTCAAGATGCTAGAGCCTCCTTTTTCTTTTTATTTAAAAAAAAATACAAGTACAAAAACATATTGACAAACAGACACCAATTAGCATAAAAAATAGTACAATCACAACTAATCTATAGACAAGGTGATATGATCTCAACAGTGGTTATTGCTTTATCCATTGATATCTTCGAAGTGTAAATATATAAGCCCGTATACAGACATGCAAATTTAGTCAGACAATTAATCCTCTCAACA
>PVLD010023357.1:0-27527 GCA_004027595.1 Dinomys branickii | reverse complement strand
ACACAAAGAGTAAAATCAGATCAACAATTTCTCACAAGCGCCTTGGGAACTCACTAAAAATTGAAACTGCTTCCACTGAACTAGACAGTGAAACATTAGTCTCACAAGAATCCCCCGGTTGTATGTTATTCTTTTTATACTATTATAATAAAAATATTTTAAAATAAGACGTCATTGCTTATGTACACTAACTATATTCTCTATTTTAAAATAAGACAAGTCATTGCTTATGTACACTAACTGTATTCTCTATTTTATGTGTGGCTCAAGGCAATTCTTTACTCAGTGTGGCCCAGGCAAGTTAAAGGTTGGAAACCTACACTTTGAGTCTGTCTCTTTTTTCTGATGTTGCAGAATGAGTTGCAGCTATGACAGATATTTATTTAACTTGAAACAGTTTCTGCTTTTGTGATTTTTCTTTGAAAACAACTACACAGAACTGCTTTCCTTACTTCTCCAACATTGACAGCCTTTATTCATCTTTTAGTATAACCTTATGTAGTTAGAGAATATGATCTATCCAACTTGGATTTCTGACCTTTCTTAGAAATATTTAATGGTCATTTACTGTGTTATGGTTTATAACTAAAATGCCCCCAAAGGCCGCGTGTGTTGGGGTGTGGGGCCTGCTCACGAGAGGTGGGTCACTGCGGTGGTCTCTGGGTACTCCTCTCCACAGTGGGAAAGCTAGTATGGAAAACTGGTTCTAAGAGTAGGGTTTGCTTCTGTGACTACCTGGCTGTGTGGTAACAGTGCCTTTGCCCCTGGCTTGTAGGAGGAATTTGGAAAGCTCTGGAGATGTAGGACAAGGAATTCCTAGAATGCCCTAAGCCAAGGTTGATAGATAAGCTGGTTGCAGCACAGAAGACCAGAATGCGGATAGGAGCACAGCCAGTAAGGCCAGGCTTGGAAAGTTCCAGCTGAGAGCAGGGACTCCATTGGAAACTGCACTAGAGGCCATGTGTACCCCACTCTGACAAAGAATTTGTCTAGGTTTTGTCCATGTCCTGGGATTTTGTGTGAGGCTGAATTTAAATAAGGTGGGCTAAGTAATCAGGCAGAGGAAATTTCAAGGCAGCCTAATGTTCAGGTTATGGCATGAGCATTGCTGGCTGCTCTTCAACAGATTTGCGATGAGAATCAGCAGTAAAATGCAGACATGAAATATGTGGAAAGTTTGCTCTTTGACCAGAAAAGAAGCTCCTGTAAAGTCAGGGTCAAGGAAGAATGAGTTGCTGAGATCAGGTCTAATAAAAAGAAGCCAAGTATTTTGGGTCAGCATAATAGGAAGGATATTTGAAGGCATCTTAGGAGATGGCTAGATTCCACCATGGCAAGCTCAAGGGTAAACTCCTTAAAAAGGGTAAATTCCTCTGAAAGAGTTGACTTGAAAAGAGCCCCAGGGCCTCCTACTCATTTAAGGCTACCCAGCAAAGTGTTTCTACTCCAGATACTGATGGGTCATAGTCCAAGGGGGCCAAGGTATCCCTCAAACTTGTGGCAGACCTTGATGTCTTCAGTGTGCTGGTGTCTCAGGTATGCACAAGAGTCATAGGGCCCTGTATACTTCTGTCCACACTTTAGAAGGCCTAGGAGGGCAAGCCAAAATATGTGACAAGTCCCAGTCCATGCAAGGAGCCACTGAGGGGCAATGCTTGAAGCTGTATGAATAAAATGCAAGGTACAACGGAGAACCTAGAAAGTTGAAGATGCCAGGGATGTGGCAGCAAGGGGAGCCACTCTGAGAGGGGCCACATGGAGTGCAACTGGTAAGACCTTAGGGGTAGAGTTGCCAAGCCCTTTAGAGTTTACCTCGTACTACAACCTGCTCCAAGAGTTGGGTATGGAGCTGTAAGATCGAATGTTCACCCTGCAGGGCTTCGGTCTTGCTTTGGCTCTGCTCCTTTCCATTCCCTTTTGGAATGGAAATGTTTACCTTGCGCCATTGTATGCAGAAAGTATTTAGCTTTCCTTCTGATAGACATGGAACTAGAAAAACACACTCAAATGGGAAAGGGAACAAGAGGAGGGAGGGGAAAGGGAAGGAAGGGAAAGGGGATTCAAAAGAGAATGGAAAAGAAAAAAGTGGAAAGAAGGCTTTTTTTACATGGGGAGGGAGAGTGGGTCTACCTAAAATAACTATTTTCTTTTGACTACAGGTGATAGGGTCTTGGTTTATCACCATACGCTTTATCTTGTACATAATTTCACATGTACCCCAGATAACTACCCCTAACCTTATGCCGCTTCTTCCAGAGAGAGTACAGGTTTCTGCTGACCACCTCCAGCGAGGGTAAGGACTGATCATCAGCTCCCCCACAGAGCAAAGGATGGGTGGGAGAGGAACAAACATGAATGTGAAGGAAGCACTCCACAAAGACCAATCTCTCAGAAGTCTTTTTCCTTCTCCAAGGTCACTCAATTTAAACTTACTCCCTTCAGGGCAAAATCACCATATTTAGGGAATATTTTCTGCATAAAATTTTCTGGAATGTTTTATTTTTGCTTATTTATTCATTTATTTTGTCTTTTTGAGACAGGGTCTTGCTATGCAGAGGCTGGCCTTGAGCTCACTTTGTAGCCCAGGCTGGTCTTGAACTCAATGATCCTCCTGCCTCAGCCTCCCGAGTGCCGGGATTACAGGTGTGTGCCACTGGGTTGTTTTAGATTTTGTTATACAACTACAAATTTTGTTAATATAGTTACCGGTGGTTAATTAATGATCACCACAGTTTATCATTTTCTAGGCTGCACTGGATGCTATTGCTACGACTGATTTTACTACTTTTAGTTAAGGTGAAATAGCTGTTCTTTGTATGCCAAGACATAGACTGCCTGAGGGTCATATGCATTAGTAAAGGATAGAGCCCAAGAACCAGGGGATGGATCAAGTAGGCAGCAACTTCTCATCCCTAATAAATTGAAGAGGTAGCCTCTTACAACAGACTCAAAACCAGAAATCAGCTCCACCTGAAAGACACCTTTGAGAAGTAGTCATTTCCTAAGGGTTCTCAACACTAGTAGTAAAGCTACCTACCGTAAGCAATTTGTAAGTATCAATGCAGAAATTAAACTAAGAAAAAGAAAATAAAAAGAGAAGACACAGAAACATAATGCAACCACAGACTGCCAGCTCGCCACAGGCAACTCCAAGGCGCAGTGAGAAAGAGCAACTCAGACCCATACTCTCTGAATTAGAAGTAATGAAGCAGATGAAAGAGGCTCTAGAAAAAAATCAAATCATAAATACCTCAAATAACTAGAGATGATAACCATAATGAAAGAGACAATTAGTGTGCTACAGCAAACAGAAACACTGAAATGACACTCAGGATTTGGAGGCAGATTTATTTAACATCAGATGGGCACTGACAAGGAATCAATCCTTATAGAAATATCAGGCCTCAAAGGCCAAGGGAGAGAGGTTTTCATGGGGTTGGTTGCAATGGGAAAGTACCGAGGCAGAGTACAGAGTACTTGGCTGTCTTTAATTGGTTCTTACAATGTGCATCACAGTGACCAGACATTTCTAGGAGACAGTAGTAACAGGAACTGTAACAGGAACTGAAGTAAACTGGAGGTTACCTGGGCAACTAACAGACTGGCTTGGGGGCATTTTCTGCTACAAGTGAATTTCAAGTAGTACAAATTTTTTAAGAGAGAGGAGCTTAGAAAAATGATGGAAATCATGGGTGTCCAGTATAGGAAAGAAATGGAATTCATGAAACACATTGAAACAGATATCTAAAAGATGAAAAACTCTATTCAAAGTATACATGGCAGAATGAACCATATCAGATATAGAAGGACAGAGTATAGGATATCAGATATAGAAGACAGGTTTGCAGTTAGCAATCGTGAAAAGGAAAAGTTCTTAAAAATAGCCAGGGACCATGAAACATCAATCCAAAAGCTGATAGACAATACAAAAGAAGAACAATGTAAGACTGATCAGAGTCAATAAAAAAGCAAGCAATAGCACAAACGGTGTAACAAACCTGTTTACAGAAGTAATAGCATAAAATTTCCCAAGCATGGACAAAGAATCTGACATACAGTTTTTTTTTTTCTCCTTTTTTTTTTGCGGCACTGGGCATCGATAACATATAGTTTAGTGAGGTATACGGAACACCAATTCCAGTGGCCATGATCAACAAATCTCTACAAAGCGTATAACAGTCAATATTTCAGAAATTCAATATAAGAACAAAGTGTTAAAAGGTATTAGAGAAAAGAATACAAATCATCTATAAAGGAAAGCCTGTCAGAATTACAGTAAACTGTACTAAGTGAGATGTACCGTCTTGGAGCTTGTGAGAGGAGACCTAACGTCCGTGAGTTCTTTCTACAGGGACTATGAGCATATGTCACTACTGTGGTAATTTTTAGTTCTTCTCTCTTGGGTAGGGACAGTGTGGATGTGATGGAGACCACCACAACGTGGCTCTGAGCATGATTTTAATTAACCAACTGGCTTTTCATGTCTAATGTGTGAGTCCATCTCCAAGGCCTAGGCTCCTTGTCTAAGGCCACAGCCAAGGACACCTGGCTCCAACCTCAATAAACTAGACAAAGACTATAGCTGTAGGCATCTTACTACTGGGTGGAGACCTTCCTGGAGATAACACAGCCCTCCTAAAATAACAGAATGTCCCCCGCTTGGGAAGCTCTTGAGCAGTTCTTCCCTTTCTTCAACATTCTCGTTTTGATAACTAACTAAATACTAGTTGCCCAGAGCAGATCTTGGTCTTAGCCCCCAGAGAATCTCAAATTCTGTCAGAGGGTTTTGACCCTCCTGGAGCCCTGAAATTGCACTACTCGGCTCATGTAAGCCTTCGCTGACCACTCATCTGGGAGACTGTGGGCCTGATCAGTCCACACTAACTAAGGGATAATATTAATGTGTTGTTGATGAACTATTTAGAGAACTGCATTAGGTGTCCCAAGTCACACATGTGAAGAAATGTAAAATAATGAAAATTATAGCCAACATTTACTTCTGTAGACATATTATGTCCCAAAAAAGCCTCCTGATTTGGTATGCACTGTTTACCACCCTCACATGACGAGGCTCGCGCCCACTGCGCGACCGTGTGGGGCGCACGGAGGAGATGACTAGAGCTCCGCGTCACAGGCTTCCCAGGCTGCACCTGCGTGCGCAGGTCAGAGATGAACATGTCAGCACCCTGACTTTAGGGCCCACACTTACCAAACTTGCTGTTAAATCATCGAGGGTATTTGATCTCATGATAAAGTAGCCATAGAATGAAGAGGCCTCTGAGGTAATGCAGCGCTGCGTGTGCCTCACTGGTTGAAGTCCTCGGACAAACTAAGATACTCTGGTGTCTTTTCCATTTGAAGTAATGGGAACACGGGGTCAGGTGATCCCTAAATCTGTTCTCTGATGTCCTCTCTGGAACAGATTAGATGTGGGTAGCAAGAGACAGCTGTGTACAAAGGTACGTGATGAACAGCAGTGTGCTGTCCCATCTCCAGGTAAACACCGAGAGCAGGGGAGTCCTCTGAGCAGCTGGCTAGTCACTTCCAGTGGATGAGGACGGGGCCAGAAAACTCAGGCTCAGTCAAGCCTTGTGACCCACTCAAGGACGGAACCTGTAGTCCCAGGACGGGCCTCTGCAGTGATGGAGCCCAGGGCCTGGCGCGCGCTAGGCACACACACTGAGCTCCACGCCCAACTGCTGTAACTTTATCTTTTACAACATGGCCAGTTTTCTGACCCTGCGAGCATCCTGCCCTTTCCAATGATGAATGGGTGATCCCAGCAGAAGGACTTTTCATCTCTCTGAACCTCGTTGTTGGTGGAATGAGAGGCCTGAGGCTAGAACACTACAGCTCGTCTTGGTTGCTTCTCTCTCGGGAAGACACCCACCGGCTGAGAATCACTTCCTGCAACCCAGCAAAACACAGAAGTAACTCCCTGTCCAACACAGAAGCGAAAGAATATGCCAAGCACTGGCACCACAGCCCTGCTTCACAGACAGCTGCTGGGTCAAAGAGCTGGCACCCTTGCCATTCCGGAGATAGGAAGCCCCGTGATGGTGGAACCCTCCATGCAAACAGTATCCACCATCAGTGCTGCATAGCTGTGGGCTCTAGAGGGGGCTGAGGACCGAACCCCAGGCCTCGCATGGAAACTTTTACTGTGTCCCAGAGCTTTTAACCTTTCAGTGCCTAGTGATCTATTTCTAGCATGCCCATAACAATGGAACAAAATGAAATGTGTTCTTTGCAAATTCTTGTTCCTTGAATACTTCTAGGTAACATATATGAATTTCATGCAAAAATTCAGAAAATTTCAATCTTTGGCATAAATGGGTTAATTTTGAGACCGGGTCTTATTCAGCTGCCTAGGCTGGCTTCAAACTTGTGATCCTCCTACCTCAGCCTCCCAGGAACTGGGATTACCGGCATGCAAAGATCTTAAAGACTGACCTGGGCTCAGCCATGTGCTAGCTCAGCATGGAGGAGGCCCTGGTTTCCATTCCCAGCACAGGAAAAAAGAACATTCACGGGGGGAGGAGCTGAGAGAAGAAGTGTCACTGGAAAAGACCTTTGCACTCCTTGGCACCACACGTTCCAAAGGACAAGCACAGGGCACGGGCCTTCAGGACACGTGAGTGTGGCCGCGAAGGACCCACCTGAACCTTAATTTTCCTCAGGCACTCTGGGGACTCCATGTCTTCGTCTGTCATGGTGGAGGGTTTAATCAGGTAGCACAGCATGAGCTCCTGTTAGGGAGGAAAAGGCCATCTCCATGTCCCACAGTGACAGTAGAAACACAGGTGGTGAGCCAGGGACCCCCCGGCCCCAGCATCCTCTGCTGTGACCTAGAGGTGCTTGGAGCACGCTGGGTTCCCCCTGGGAACTTGAAGCCAGTGCTTGGCTTTCCTGGTAAGGAGCTGCCAGTCAGTGACTGCTGCCAGGGCTGAGGTGCAGTCAGGCAGACACTGATTACACACAGTGCAGACCTCTGCTGCTCTGCACCTCGGCTTCCCATTGGCAGCCCAGCATGGCCAGTGGGATAAAGTGGGGGCGGGCAGTCATGGGTTGTCAGCCAGCAAAGACTGGGGGTGGATGGCACAGGGACAGACCTTGTGAAGGCCAAGTAGGTGCTCTCGCCCTGAGCGACATCCCCAGCCCAAGCTGGAGGTGGCGATCATCCTAGCGCGAGGCCAAACCCCCCTCCCGTCTGCTGGAGAAGAATCAGGGGTCAGAGGGGCCACAGTTCGCATTAGCCACCCGACGTTTCTCAGGATGGGTGATGACGGCCACATGCTGAGCAGAACACTTCACCCCTCCCTCCCTCTTTCAAAGATCTGCACTCAGAAAAAAATGCGCCGCCAATGTTTGGGTTCCTCTGTGAATGTGTGTGTGCCTGACACCACTGTGCGAGGAAGCAGCCCGTGGAGCAGTGACAGCAGGGAAGGAAGGTGACACCTGTCAGACGCCACAGGACCTGGGGCCGCTCCCCCCCAGGGGGGGGAATGAGGACTGAAACAGGCCAGTGCAAGAGGACAACTTCTGACCCAGAAAACAAGGGGTGCAAAAGACCCTAAATCTTCTAGTGTTTCACTGGCAGAAATATCATTCTAGTACATTAAAAAAAAGAACAAACACAAACCATGCTGTTTCTGTGGCACTGGGATGCCAGGCTTCTGTGGGTTACCTTGGAGACATTGCCCGAAACTCTGCTGAGGGTGGCAAGCGACTTCCAAGTGAAAGGTCTGCGGAGGGGGCCTGTGAAGCACTCGTCCACGAGCTCCACGATGACGGAATAGCTGCAAAACACCGACGGGCTCTGAGCACAGGTAAGACTAGGCGCACATTGGACCCTGACACCCCACGCTGCAGGTGAGAAAACACTAATGAAAATGCAGGGCAGGTACAAAACTTTAGGCTGATTTTACACTCACAGGAAACAACAGAAATGTTTCTCCCGATATGAATGCTGTTAATGCACTCAGCCTTTGGGACAATACTACTCAGTGATGTTAAAAACAGTCACTGCACAGAGCAAGCCCACATTTAACCCAAACACACGCTGCCGTCACCTCCGCGTGCTCTCTGCTCTGTGACGTGGCAGTCCAAGGCACGCACTTCTTTTTGCGGTGTGGGGGATGGAACCCAGGGCCTCACAGCTCTGTGCTCCACCCAGAGCCACGTATGGACATCTGCTCCCACCAAGGCTGAGAGGAACACAGCTTTTCACTGTCTCCATGGGGTGAAAACTGAACTGGAGGCCAGAGAGGTCCCTGTATCTTTTAATTCACTAGGTATTTAATAACTGCTCCAAACCTTGCATGGTAAAATGGAGGGCCTTTCCGATACAGCACTGCAAGGAAGAAAAGAAAATGTATAAGCACTCGGATCAAAAGTGTGCTTCACAACAGCCTGACTTTTTTTCCTTCTTCAAAGGGATGTGAACATCCAATCGCCTGTATGTGTGCTGGGCAAAGTACTTTCCGGTCTGTTTTTAAAATCTGCTCTACTGCCTTCCCCTGAATGAAGTATAATTAATAAAAAATAATTTGCCACCAAGACCCTCACCCCTACTTCCCCACGCCAATCCCCAAGGTCAAGAAGTAACTGTTTAAAAGCCTAGTGTGGGGAACCAAAAGCACTTGACTCTCTCACTGAGCAACACCCACTGCAGGTGACTCTTATCTGGCCTCTTACCTCACCCCACCGCGGTAAGAGCATGAGATTCCACCAAGAAGGTGGTGTTCATGCCATGTCCACCAACATCTGTTGTTCACTGCAAATCAAGTGACTTCAGAGTGCCCGAGTGGCTAGCCTGGCCAGGTGTCAGGGCCAGAGGTAAGACAAAAGCCTAGTTCTAAGAAGTTCAGTCTCATGTACAGGTTTAAGAAATTCAACGTCAAGTGGTATTAAAAAAAAAAAAAAACAACCACCAGCTGTGGTGATGCACCCCTGTAATCCCAGCATTTAAGAGGCTGAAGCAAGAGCATCACTGTGAATTTGAGGCCGGCTGGGCTACACAGTGAGTCCAAGGCCAACCTGGACTACAGTAAGACCTTGTCTCAAAAAAATAAAAACAAGCCATTATAACCACTCCCTCCAGCCAGGAGTGTGTGTGTCCTGCTCTCTGGGCCCAGGCAGAGGTTGGGTTGTCTTGAAGGCCAAGAGGTGCTCAGCAAGGGGCTTCGGGCTGGGGACTCTGCAGGCTACTCTTTGCCCCGTGGCAGAGGCCTCTGTTTGTGAACTGTCCCATCAATTTGGGTAAGAAAGCCTAGCTAATTGGATTAGCCCAGTTCTGGGAGTGGCTCAAGACCCACCCTGTGCCTGAGTGGCACCAGCTAATAGGCCTGCAGTCGGAAAAGCACGAAAGGCTCCCTGCTGTTCCACGGAGGAGCTCCAGTCTCTGACTTTGCCTAGGATGTCATGTCCTGCCTTCCAGCACAGTTCCTCTGGCCTCCTGATACAGAGGGAGGGACTTGCCCGGGACTGCAGTGAGCTCCAGGCCTTCCACCTTTGGATCCTTCGACTCTCCAGCACGCAGACACCCTTTTACTCCCTTCCCCACCTGACTCCGGGCGGCCACTGTGAGCCCACCTGTAAGCCTAGACACACTCACATATCCTGCTTTATGTCTGTTCCTCTGGGGGGCGCACTGACTGATACAGCTGCTCACCAAACCCGCTACTCCTTCCTCCGGGCAACAGGCCAGAGCACAGTGCTGACTTCCACGCAGTGAGGCAGGGTGGTCAGTGGGTGCTACTTCCAGGTTGGTCCCTGAAGTCCTCCTGGGATGAAGTCTATATTGGCCCTTTGTGAAGGTGACCTTGGACGCTGTGCTGAAGGCCAGGAGCGGCAGGAAGTGGCCTGCGGCCCTGAGGCACCATTTGGAGTTCATACCCTTGCTAAGCCACTGAGCACTGAGCTGACAAGTGGCTCTGGCTATGGGAATCAGTCACCACTGCATAGGTCCATCTGTCAGCTCTCCAGTGTCCCCTGCACTAAAACCAAGGCAGGCAGGTTCATGAGAGTTTCATTTCTCTTGAGGAACTGACAGCCTTTTCCTTTTTGGTCATTTGAGTCATGCAGCTGGTCAGCTGTCCCTCGGGCTCAGGACAGGGGCATGGAGCTTGCGCAGGGCAGGGGTAACCTGCAGACACCCTGGCGAGCCCTCACCTTCCCGTGTGACTAGTCTGTGCTTCCCATGGTCACATTTCCTTTTATTCCTCTGCTTTCCATTTAAGTTGTATTTAAAGTATCCAGCAAATTAGCTCAAAATCACTGTGGTATGAGCTTTAGTAAGTATGCAAATACTGGGCATGCAAATAATTCCCAGCTTCCTGAGATTGGGGCGGTCGGGGAAGATGGCCAGGAGGAGGGTGGACTTTGGTGTTTGGTTTCCTGTCCGATCTGTGCCACTCCAAGTTCTTAACTTCTCCTACCTCAGCTTCTAAAATTCTAAAGTGAAGACATGGTCAGGTACAGCGTACAGTGGCCAAGGCAGGAGGTGAGGCAAATTGAAGCCCAACCTGGGCAACTTGGTGAGACCTTGTCTCTTCAATCCCAAGTGCTGCCAAATACATAAACAGTAAGTTCAGAGCATGATCTCAGCTTCAGAGACCTGAGGCACCCCTCAGGGGCACCAAGACCACGAGACCCTGCCCATTTCCTACAGGACACAGGAGCGCAATGGCGGACGCGTTCGCGTGGGGCCTGGGAAAGCGCAGGTGCTCAGTACGATGGTGAAGGGAGCTGGAGGGCTGAAACCGCCTCATGGAAGCGCCTCCCGACGGCGGAGAAACGCACACCTCATGTGAGCTCCGGGGGCTGGGAGTGTGGCCGGGGTGCTGCGCACGGCCAGGGCCTTGGGTTCCATTTCCTAGAGCCTCACCCTCCACAACATGTACATTTAAATTTAAACAATAAAAATAAGGTCTGAGAGAATGGGGCTGGGGGCAGAGGAGACAGGACTATGGGTATAGGGTGGTGGTTGAGCCCTTGCCAGGCACACAGGATGCCCGGGCTCCGTCTCATTGCCACAGTAAAAGGAAAAGGGAGAGATGCCCATCAGATGCCTAGTAAGCCAGCTACTCACAGCACCATAATATAAATCATGTGTCAATAGCAAGGGGAAAATGTAACTTTATGGCAGACATCTGACAGCTGTCATCTTAGTCAAGTGAAGAGTCTTGGTGTCACCAGAGCAGGACTCCCTGATGCCACATCTCTCCTTAAGTATTACGGGTTGTGTCTAGATGCCCCCCCAAAGTCTTACGTGGTCACAGGCGGGGCTTTTTGAGGTGATGGGACCCAGGGTGTGTGAGTGTGGACTAAGGGTGTGGTACTAGTTCAGGGCATTTGGAGGTGATGGGACCCAGAGTGTGTGAGTGTGGACTAAGGATGTGGTACTGGATCAGCTCACTATTGGTTTTGCACTGTTCCAGATGTGGGTAGAAAGGCCCACCCTCCGGGTGAGTGGCACCACCCAAAAGGTGGGTCGCCTGGATGGGAGAAAAGGGAAAGGAAGGCTGGTGCCGCTGCTGCCTCCTGCCCGCCTGCCGTGGACTGCTTCTCCTCTGTGATGCCCTCTGCCATGGAGCTGGCCGACTATGGACTGAAACCTCTACAAATTGTGAGCCAAAATAAGCCTTTCCTCCTTTAACTCCGGGTGTCAGATATTCTGTCTCACCAAGAAGGAAAAATAAGACATATAGTAAGTACATACGTCATCTACGTGCGCCAAAAAGGTGGGTGAGAAGGGGACGTTCAGCCTTATGTAGGATGGGACCATCCTATATGGCACTTCCAAAAGGGTCAATGTCATGAAAAGTGAACACGCAGGTACAAGAGCCACTTTAAGTTAGAAACGTCCAGCGAATACAGGGCATTCATCGGTGGCCCCCAAAAGAGAGGGCCATTCCCAATCCCTGGGACTTACAAATGAGATCTTACTTGGGAAATGGAGTTGTGGTACCAGAGTATGTGGGTGGCCCAAATCCCATGACAACTGGATCACTGTTGTCCTTGATGCTCCAGCAATACAGCTGGACAAGGCTTACTCAAGGAAGTCTCGGGATAAGGTCTGACTTTCATAATGGCCTTTAATGGGTCCTTACTGCAGTAAGAAAACAACTGTTAGGAGAGCCTGATTTGGGCTTACTTTAGGTTGGCAAAGTAGTCTGGTTTTTTTCCCCTGTATTGGGGATGGAACCCAGGGCTCTGTACATGTTAGGCAAAGCACTCAACCACTGAACTACACTCCAGTCATTTTTTACTTTTAATTTTGAGAGAGGATTTTATTTAAGTTGGCCCCATGAAACTCAAATTTAAGATCTTCCTGCCTCGGTGTCCAGAGCAGCTGGGCTCACAGACACGTGCCCTGTGCCGTGTCTCTTTATGGCAGACATCTGACCGCTGTCCCTGTGTCCCTCCTGTCCCCGGCCATGTGCAACGTCCCACGTGGACTGTGCGCAGGAACAGCAGCAGGCGCGTGCTCCAGCTGGAGCTGGGACGGAGTGCTCTTTTTTTCCTTTAAAAAACCCACCACCCCCCATGGGTCCATTCACTTGTCCTTTCCGTCGCCCTAACAGGGCGGTCTGCTTCTCAGGCATTTGCACTCTGCAGTACTGGGGACTGAACCTGGGGCTCGGCAAAGCTGGAACCTCTGCCTGAGATTTACTTCCAGAGCAGGCAAGTTCTCCCCACAGCCCTCCTGCCCTCTGCCTGGGCACTAAAGCAAACGTGAAGTTCCAGGGGTATGGTCTCTGCCAGGTGCCTGTCCTCACACTTCATCCCCCCACTTTCTCCTGTTTTATGACAACTGTTTTGGAGACAGGGTCTCGCTGTGTAGCCCAGACTAACCAGAGTCAACCCTAATGACATTCTGCCTCAGCTTCCCAAGTGCTAGGATTATAGGCGTGTGCCATGGTGCCCGGCTCTCCTTCACCTGTCAGACTATGCAGTCCCTCAAGTTTCCTTTCGTGTTTGTTTCGTCTGGCTCCCTGCAGGTGAGGGCCCCACCCAGGGTCCACCCTCCTGTGGCGCCCGGAAACAACCCCGGGCTGGCGACCCTTCTGTCAGAAGCACGAGGAGCAGAGTACCCAGCACACAGCACCGCACCCCACCACTGCAAGGATTGAGATCAGAACTGTGCAGCAGGATGGCACCACACACAGTGAGGGCATGGGAGACAGCTGTGACCGGGGCCCACTGCACGGTTACTCTTGCCTGGCAGAGGAAACAACCGAGGCCTGCAGCGTGGGACTGACTGAAATCGCAGGGCTCAGGCCTGCCGGGGGAGGGGTGCCAGGGGCTCTTTCCAGGGCAGCGGTGGGAAACCTATGGCACACATGCCGCGCAGGCTCTGTGTATCACTGAGAGCTCTAAAAGGTCGCTGTCACTCCTGTAGGCCAGGGAGCTAGCAAGGGTACAAGCCCGGGCTGGGGGGCTGCAGCTTCTCCCCTAGGATCCCCCAGTGTGCGAATTTGGACTCACCCTCCTTCCCACTCCAAACACCTTTCTCTCTCTTTTCTTTCTCTGTCTTTTTCTTTCTCACTCTTTCCTTCCTTCTTTCTTTCCTCCTCTCTTTCTTTTCTTTTTAGGTACTAGGATTGAACCCTAGGCCTTTACAGTTAGGCTGCCAGCCCTTTACAATTTTGCTTTAAATTTTGAGACAGGGTCTCCAAGTTGCTTATGCTAGGCTCAAACTTTCAATCCTCCTGCCTCAGCCTCCCCGAGTGCTCAAGCGCCCTGACCCTTATCTAAGCCAGAGAAATCAGCACTGGCACATCCACTGCTCTCCCTGGTGTCCTGCGTGGCCTTGAATCCACCCCACAGAGGGCTACTCACGCAGATCTGTCCCATACTTGAGCCCCGCCTTGGGCACCCAGCCCCTGCTCCGGAAGTGGTGGTAGGCCCCGTAGGTCGTCCTGAACGTGGGCTGAATGGCCGTGAACGCTTGCCAGAGCTTTGTGATCGTCAGGGGTTCCTAAGGTTATTTAAAAGGAAGAGGCACTGTTTACGTACAATCCATTCCCACTTGCCAGGGACCATGTCTGTTTGGTGTGGAGCCTCAGCAGCAGCAACGGCGGGGGGGACAAATGCAGGCCGCTCCTGGACACCCAGGCCGGGCTGCCCAATGTGGCCGACACTACCCTCACACGGCCCATCCAACAGGGGTGCTGCACGTGTGAAACACATAGGAGACCAACTGGGCAAGAGAGACAGGGCCAAGTGCAAACTGTGGACACGCTGGGTCAATGAACCACGTGATATGGTCACTGAAAGTAGTTTTTCCCTTTTCCTTTTTTGATGCAGGGTCTCGTTATGTAGTCCTGGTTGATCTTGATCTTGTGGTGATCTTCCTGCCTCAGCCTGCTAGTGCTGGAACTATAGCTGTGTACACTACCCCAGGCTCATCTGTGTTTTTCTTTTGAAATTTTAATGTGGCTACAGGAAAACAGAAAATGATTCACTGGCCCCCACCTGAGGCATTTACTCCATTCCCGAAGGACACTGGGGCTCTGGGGGATGCAAAGAGACAGATTTTGAGGCTGGGGTGCAGATCAGTGGTAGATGAGGCCTGCCTGGGCTCTGGGTTCCTCCCCAGCACCAGAGAAGGAGAAAGAGAGAAAAGGCAATGTCCCACACAAGCAGGAGCCCAGGAGGGGCTGGGAAAGACACCCCAAAAGCAGCTTGGGCAGCATGCTCAAGTGTGATTGCAAAGCTGAGAGCAGCGGTTAAACACTCCCCAGGCCCTTTAGTGCGCAGCAGAAGTACGCCAGTACGCCAGGCCACATTCAGAAAAGGAAGAAGCAGGTGTTTTTGGTGTTGCATGCTGCTAACCTCAGCTCTCAGGAGGCTGAGGCAGGAGGAGTACAAACTGAGGCCAGCCTGGGCAACTTAGGAGGATCCTGTCTCAAAATTGAAAAAAATAAAGTACAATAAAGGGCAGTGGGTAGAGCTTGCCTGAGGCCTCGGGTTTAAGCCCCAGTGCTGCAGAGAAAAAAGTTAAACAATAATTGCCTAAGTAAAATTTTCATTAAAAATTCAACGGTGCTGCATTTCAGTCTTTGGCTTCAGAGAATGGCTGCCTGCTGCCACAACGTAATAATCCGTCCGCTTACAGAGCTGATGGAACGGGACGGCAGAGCCCGCTCTGGGGAATCAGAACCAGGTGGGATGCAGCCTGGGCAAGGCGGACTCTCACCCTACTCAGCACTCAAAGAACTGACTTCAGCCCGGGTCTGGCTCCGCTGCTCCTTGTTAAGTATTTAATCCAGCTGGACCCAAGGTTTTACCCCCCATGGCTGCAGTTCAGAGGCAGAGCAGTGCTTAGCCCATGTGCAGGGCTGGACTCCAGCCCCAGCACCAGAGCAATGAAGCCCACCAGAAATGAGTCCACCCTTCCTGCAACATTTCCTGTCCTTTTCTTTTGTGCTCCTTGTATGAAAATTCCACGTGTGGGCTTTGCCTCCTTCAACAAGGAGGAGGCTGGATCCCCGCCTAGAGAGCCCAGTTCCCTGGATGTTGAGGACTCCGCTTAGCTATAGCACCTGGCAGATCCCAGCTGCAGCCCATAGAAGGGGGTTGTGGAGCTAAGAGCGACCACCACAGAGGAGAACTGGATACTCATGCAAATAAAACATGAGATGAAACGTAGGCTGGGAATGTAGCCCACACATGTATTCTCAGCTCTATAGGAGGCTGAGGCAGGAGGATTGTAGGTTCATGGTGATCATGGACTACACAGTGGGACCCTGCCTCAAAATAAAATGTAAGGTGCTGGGGACATAGCTCAGTGGTAGAACACTTGTGTAGCAGATGGAAGGCCCCAGGAGAGAGGGAAAGATAGACAGAGCGCCAGACAGAGCCCCAGACAGACAGCCAGAGAAAAATCAGAACTAGAGAGATGGCAAAATTATGCACATATAAGACCCAGACAAAATACTTCCCCTATCCTATTAAGGATTCTGCCTACCTACTTTACCTGCTTATTCTGAGTGGGTATTATAGTTATACGGTTTGAAATTCCAAAAGTACAGCAAGTGTTCAGCGTAGCCTCCTCCCTGTGCTGTCCCTAGCCACAGGTGCCGTCTGTGTGACTATCTTTCTTCTCATGTGGGAGCCACAGAATGGGAGCACACCAGATGCAGGAGATCCTAAGCAGAGTAGTGTGTGGCCTCGGATAACTCATCTTCTCTGGGCCTCAGTTACCGTGGTGGTAAAATTCTCACAAGTGGAGGCAGGCTACGAAACCACATGAAAGGTGACACAGCCTGGGAGCACCTGTACCTTTTAGTTTTTTGCAGTGCTGGGGATGAAGCCAGGGCCTCACACATACTGGGAAAATGCTGTGCCACTGGGCTGCACCCCAGCCCTTTTTATTTTTTGAGACAAGGTCTTGCTAGTTGTGCAGGACTGCTGAATTTGGGATCCTCCTGTCTCAGTTCCTGAGGAGCTGGGACTATAGTATGTGCCACCATGCCCACCTCTGTTAATTCAGTGCTGTTTGGACACAGAGTCCTGCTCGGTATATAAGATACTGCACTTTTCCTGGTCTCCCAAAGTGAAGCTCAGTCTAAAAAATGTTAAAGCTGGCTTTCCCTTGAATAGCCCCAGTTCAGCACCTGAAGTCAAAACTTAAGAGAAAAAACTTTGACTCCTATTTTATTCAGGGGAAGCAAACACATATGTATCAAAGCAGTATGGAATAGCTAGGTGTGCTGGCTATAATCCCTGCATTTAGCAGGCTGAGGCGGGACTGCCATGAGTTCAAGATAGCCCTGGGCTACACAGTGAGTTCAAGGTCAGCCTGAACTACATGAGACCCCTGTCTCAAAATACAATACAAAAGCAATATGGAAATTAGAAAACCTGCTTTTAATATCAGGGAAACTGCAGGTGGGCTGCACCTGCATAAAATACCTTACCTTCTTGTAGTAGACACTCAGACACCCCAACGCATAGACCAGGAAGAAGGCCTGAAAAGGAGTAGGGAAAAAATGTCCATCAGAAATCGGCAGCATGCTCAAGAGAGCACAGTACAGACCCCACTTTCTTCCTGTCGGATACAAATTAATGTCCTTAAGTCATCAGCAAGTCAGTCACGTGGCCTGGTTGTCATGGAAACTGTGGCTGTGGACTCCATCACACGATAGACTCCCTGGGGCACAGCACTGGGAAGTTGGCTGTAGGTGGATAAAGTTGTTCTTCAGTGCAGCTAAGAAGAGCTTTCTGATCAACACTAAAAAGGTGCCAGACTGGGGTACTCCCTGAAGCCACACAGTGGTGGCCTGACCTGTCCGGGTCACAGGCTCCAGAGATTGCGGCGCAGGAGGCAGTGACTGACTGGGAGCCCTAGTGAGGGCAGTCACTTTTCTTTTAATTTTGTTTGGTTTTGGTGCTGGGGGATGGAGCCCGGCCTCACGCACGGGAAGCCCATGTGCTACTGCTGAGCTGTACCCCTAGTCTGGCTATTTCTCTTTCAACGTAAGTATTTTAGAAGACATGAGATTAAATTCATAATCAACAACACAGGTTCTGCTTTTAGATTTTGGCTGCAGCTGCCAGGTGCAGGGTAGGAAGGACCTCTTTTGCACAGCGTTGTCCTATGGTCCTGATCTGCAGAGAGAAGAGGCCACCCTCAAAGAGCCTGGGACGCACAGGCCACCTCGCCATGTGCTCAGGATGTGGCAGCCTTCATGTGTGTGCCGTCATCCCTCTGGGCAACTACTGGGCCACGTGTGGCTGGTACAACTGAGAAATAGAGTTCTGAACTGCATTCCACTTTAATTACTCTGAACTAGAATAGCCCACCCGTGGCTAGTGGCTGCCAGGTTTCATGGTAAACAGCCCTGTGTGCAACACAGTGATGCAGTAAACACAGCCAAACACGCCTTCCCACGCTGAGTCTGTGCAGTGTCGCCAGCCTCTCTTCAAGGGAGTGCAGGTTGGGAGATGGGGCATGGAGACATGACCCTTCCTGTGCATGCAGCCTGCCAGGCCCTCCTAGGGCCTACGAGTGCTCAGGCCTTGGAGGAGAGGGGCCTCAAGAGGGCACAGCTTCAAAGGTGGAAGGGGCCTCCTCAGTGCAGCGCAGATTTAAGCCAGAAAGACGGGGCTGAGCACAGCGTGCCCACAGGGGGAGCCCTGCAGGTCTGAGCAGCTGTATCAGACCACACGTTGCGCAGCCACCACACTGTGGAAAGAAATGCACCACCTAAGTGACAGGACAGCGGAGACACTCAAACTCGCTCACCTGGTGAGAGCTCAGATCCACTGGAGCCCGTCAAACTCTATTAGTAGATTAAAAATCACCGAGGCCACATGTTTTACTTATCATTTTGGAGAGAGTCTCAGTAAGTTGACCTGGCTGGTCTCAAACTTGAGATCCTCCTGCCTCAGCTGAGTTGCTTGAATTACAGGCCTGTGGCACTATGCCTGGTGAGCTGTACACTTAATTTTTCTGCAGTGCCAGGGGTGGAAGCCAAGCCTTGCACGTATCAGGCAAGCACTGCACTGCTGAGCTGTGCCCCCAGCCTTGGCTTGGGTACTTCAGGCGGTGAACTGGTGGTATGCAAAATGCATCTCTGAAGAGCTGTCTGGTCTCTAAAAGTGGGTAGAAACGAGTGAGACCCTATTCAGCTGATCTGAAAGTGCAGCGAGGAAGGAAGTGCTGAGACGAGGCCCTCTGATACTCTGTGGAAGGACCTGGCACCGTGACCAGGACACATGCTTTCTTATAGTGCTGCGTGTGGAACCAGGGCTCTCACGTGCCGGGCCAGCGCTCACCACTGAGTCCCCCAGCCCCAACACAGAGCTGAGGACTGTGGGAAATGTGGAGGAGGAGACAGGCAGCTTCTGTGGACAGCGCCTGTGGGGCTTTCTGTGCTTAAGTGCAACATCCAGCAACTCCACCACACACAGATGCACGGTAGCTTTGCATACACAGGAGGCCGTGCTACACCTCTGGAGCTGAAATAACACGATGGAAATGAATCCTTAAATGGAAACACACCTCTTCTAGGCTGAGCTGCAAATACTCGAAGATCCTGTAGGGGTTTCTTCTGCATATTAATCTCTTTCTTTGCACCAACTGAAGAGAGAGAAATAAAATCAAACACAACAGAATAACACAGATGCACTACAAGGCACATGGAAGAGACTGCATCTAAAAAGCTTTCTTGCTGGGCATGGTGGCTCAAGGATGCAATCCCAGTACTTGGGAGGCTGAGGCAGGAGGATCACCGCAAGTTGAAAGCCTGCCTGAACAACAAAGTGAGGCCCTGTCTCAAAAACAAACACCTCCAGGGCTGGGGATATAGCTCAGTGGAATAAGCGCCTGCCTAGCAGGCGCAGGGCCCTGAGTTCAATCCCCAGTACCGCCAAAAAAAAAAAAAAAAACCAAAAACCCCAAACAAACAAAAACCCAAAGCCACTTTCTTGTAAGTTCCCAAGGTTCACTTGCTATTGGATAAATACTACAGAAAACTCTTTTTTTATAACATGGGGAGAAAGAAATTTTAATTTTTTTCCCCACTGTTAACATTTTATTTCCTTTTCCCCATGCATTTTTCCTGCATTGTATGCTGGGGGAGAATCTGTGTTTTTACCCTTAAGCAGGTGTCTACTCTTAACAAAACTTCCTCAGTGTCCTTTCTTTCCGCTCTGTGCTCAGGGTCATATGTAACACCACTGCCTTTCTGCAGTCATCTGTCTTGCTCTGGTTTACGAGTTTGAGAAGGTTAATGTTATACCCTCTCCCTGGCTGTACAGGAAAGGGTGGTTGCACTGCTGTGTGCGTGGGGTGGGCCTCAAGCCCACCTGTTCCTGGGAGTCTCACGGGACCAGTTGTGGACAGGGCACTGGGATCCCTAACACCACCTACAGGCCAGGAATAGGGGCTCGGCAGGCAGGGCTGCAGAGTGGCACCTTGTCCCCGGGACACGATGCTTTCCCCCTCCAGCACGACTATGATGCATGAGGTGTGATGGAAACATACGATGAATGTGTGCCTCTTAGAAATTTATCACGATAGAAGACGGGGTGCTATTACTTCTGCTCCAAGCACTCCCCCTTGCTTCGGACACACTTGGCCTGCTGTTCTTGCCGCTCTGCGGCGGCTCTGGAAGTCCTTTCTCATGTCTATGGAAACATGGTGGGTGCTGCTGCAGAGCGCCAGCCAATGGAAAGGCAGCCTCACACAACACTTTGCTGGGTCCTTGTCTACCTTATTCATCACATTGGGCACCGTGCACTTCTGGCTCTTCCCCACAGCTGAAATGGTCGTGAAAGGTAAATGTTTTGAATCACACAAAGACACAGAGGCAGCCACAACGGCACAGCTGAAGAACCACGAAGGAGGACTCCAGAGCTGCTGCAGAAAGCAGCAAGAGCAATGGGATCAGTGTGTTCAGGGCAACGTTCGGAGGGGCCTTAGTGGCCATGTGTGTTTTCTTAATTTTTTTTTTTCTGAGACAAAGTCTCATTGTGTAGTTCAGGCTGGCCCTGAGTTCACTATGTAGTCCAGGCTGCCCCTGCACTCATCGTGATCCTCCTGCCTCAGCCTCCCACATGCTAGGACTACAGGTGTGCACCACCACACCCAGCACAATGTATCTTTAACAATGGTTAATACATTGCATACTGTTATCTTTAGTTACTCAGAGTACAGGACACAGGCATTTAATTGTCCAAGTAATATTAGCACAAACTGCTGGGCACAGTGGCGCATACCTGTAATCCTAGCACTTGGGAGGTTGAGGCAGAAGGATCATTGAGAGCTCGAGACCAGACTGAGCTACAAAGTGAGCTCAAGGCCAGCCTGAACTGCATAGTGAGACCCTGCCTCAAAAAGACAAAAAAAAAAGAAAGAAAGAAAAAAAATTAGCACAAACCTTTCTTTTCAATGAACTAAAATACTAAGATAAATTAGTAGTACAACTGTCTTAATTATTTTATATATATATATATATATTTTTCCCCTTCCTTCTTTTCTCTTTTCTCCCAGCCTTGTTTCTCTTTCCTTCCTTCCCATTTCATAGTACCTATCATATATTTTGCTTTAATCTATTTATTTTATTTTATTTTATTTTTTTTTGCGGTACTAGGGATCGAACTCAGGACCTTGTGCTTGCCAGGCAAGCACTTATTCCACTGAGCTATATCCCCAGCCCCCTATCATACATTTTGGATCTTATTTACTCTTTCAGCTTCTCACACTAGGGAGACAATATGATGTTTATACACCTGTGTCTGGTTTACAATGTGTTTTTTATAGTAATACATTTTTTAAAAAATTTAAACATTCCTTGCGTTTATCAATCACATTTCAGGTTTAACTTATAAACTAGGTTCAATAAGAGATTAACAATAACTAACAGTAATAAAGCAAAACAATTATAACAATGTATTGTGATAAAAGCAAAACTCTTTTTTATGAGTGTGGTCTCTTAAGTAGTCAGGACAGACGACACGTCTGGGCCCTGGGTACTGAAGCCATGAAAACACAGTAGTGATGGGCACAGACCCATCCTCTCCTCACCTCCTCCTCCGGGATGTCCTCCCCCTCGCTCCTGCTGCTTGCCTCCTCCTCCACCAGCACGAACTCGGGGCCGGGCTCCCTCTCTCCAGTACTGGGGACGCTGGCTAGTGGGCTGCTGGCCGCAGGCTGAAGGTCACTCTGCGGGCTGAGCGCGTCCTCTGCACAGCTGGGGACCTGGGCAGCAGATGCAGGGTCCTCTCCCGCGCGCCCCCCAGAACTGGCTGCAGGCAGGGTGCGGGGGCCGGGCCCGGAGCCCAGGCGGGGCTCTCGCATCTCCTGTGCAGTTCTAGAGGCTCCATCCACCCCAGCAAGTCCCCCCGTCGCTGCCACAAGCCCAGCCTGCAGTTGCCCCTCTGCACCGCTCTCTCCTCTGGGATGCTTGAGCGGCCTTGTGTACTCCTCGAGGACCCTGTGCACGGTGTTCTCGTCCTGGCCCTGACGGCGCAGGAGGTCCGCAGCCCACGCCAGATGACACTGATACCTGCAGACAGAAGCACTGCCAGCAGCCAGAACCAAAGGCAGCAGAGCACACAGGGCTGGCGGGGCCTGGGAAGTGCTTACTGCAGTCAGGCTAACGGGCAGGTTACAGGGAAGCTTTTGTTTTGTATGGTACTGGGGCTTGGACCCAGGCCCTTCGTTATCCACCCCGACCCTTTTTAGTTTGAGACAGGGTTTGGCTCAGTGACTAAGTTGCCCAGGTTGGGCTTCAACCTGCAATTGTGCCTCCGCCTCCCGGAGTGCTGGGATTACAGGCATGAACCATCACACCTGGCAAAGTTCATGCAGTGTAAAAACAAGATTGGCAAGTAAATGTGTGAAGAAAATGGCCATCTTTTATCAGGATTCATTTTGTTTGATTTCACATTTGGAGAGCACCGTGTTTTCCAATGCTTAAGCCATGATACGAAGACCCTTTGTTTAGCAGAGCAACAGGAGACAATATTTTTCATAGCACCTGGCAACCCCTTCGCTGGACACAGAAAGAAGTAATGGTCCTTTTCCCCAGAACAACTTCCAGAGTGTGTTTTGATGAGAAAACACAGGAAGTGTTTCAAACCCGAAGACAACACCTGAATACTTCCAAGTTACAAAGAATGGCCCTTTCTCCCTTCGCCCTCCTGCCTGCTCCTGCTGCTACATCCCGAGATCTCCAATAAACACAGCTACTTCCTACTTACTAAAAAAGGGATTCACAGGGGTCCAGGGCTCTGCAGGTTCACGGCCCAAGGCTGCTGTGCATGGGCGTCAGGGACCCGCAGGTGGCTGTCAACGCTGTAGCCGCGGAGCGCCCACGACACCTGCTCATGGGGCTAGCGCCCCCGACTCCTCACCCACCACACCTGTGTGCAGGTGACTACGGGGACGTGCACAACGCACATGATCTCCCAGGGAAACTGAAGGTGCAAATGTCAGAGACCAGCAGCTCTTCACCCCATCCATCAGCATCCCCAAGCGGTCCACACACGGTTATCTCACATGGACACGAGTGTGTCCACACATTCGGGAACTGAATCTTAGATTCTTTTTTTTTTTTCTGGTACCAAGGCTTTCACACAAAGCAACAACTCTGGAATTTTTAACGATTTTAATTCTTTGAGACAGGATCTCACTAAGTTGATCAGGCTTGGGTTGAACCTGTAACCCTCCTGCCTCAGCCTCCCAGAATGCTGGGATTATAGCATGTGCCATCAGGCCTGGCTGGAATCTTAAAGACCAAAACCTAGATGGGAACTGTACTGCCTATCTGTAATCTCAGCTACTAGGGAGGTTGAGGCCGGAGGATCCTAAGTTTGAGGCCAGCCTGGGTAGCTTAGGGAGACCTTGTCTCAAAATAAAAAACAAAAAACGGGTATGGATGCAGCTCAGGAGTGGAGCTCCTGAGCCTGTGCAAGACCCAGGTTCCATCCCCAGGTCCCCACCACAATGTGCAGAAGGCTCAACTCTCCAAGGCCACTCCAGTAGCTGAGCTGCAGTGACTTTGGGACCACACGCGCTCTGGGTCCGGCCCTGACTTGGTCACCTATGATTTTGCGACAAGCAAATGACTTCACTTCTCTGTGTTTCAGGTGCCTCGTCCAAGAAACGCGTCGCTCCTCCCACTCCTACCCACAGGACCCGACACGGATCCTCCGTGTCAGCGGGGAAAGTGGGCTGCTCTGTGGTGCCCGGCCACACGTGCGCAACGACGGGAAACTCCCCAGGGGAGATGCAAAGACCCTGAGAGAACTTGCCTGTGGGAACCGTAGCCTCGGCTGGCTCCGGGGCTTCCTGGGTCTACAAGCTCTGTCATGTGAGCCGAGGTTTTCATCAGTATGAAAGGTGCCTTTTGTGGGAAGGGGCCCACGGCTTTCGAAAGGTCTCTTTCTGTTTCTGTCCCGTTTAGGGGGTCACTGGGGATAGAGCCCAGGCGCGTGTGCACCAAACGCGTGCTCACCTGGAGGCGCCTCGCCCGCCTCCTGCACTTCCTTGACTCAAAAAACAGGAAAGGACCACCACGCTGAGAGTTCAGGGCTGGGGTGTGGCTCAGCAGTGGAGCACTGACCCTGGGTTCTGACCCCAGCACCACCCTGACCACCAAAACAGCATGAGAACAAAAACGGGCTCACACTCAGGGCCCCGCTGGGCATCTCCGAGACCAGAGTCCGCTCTGGTCCGCGGGCGGGGCTGTAGCCACAGCAGCCAGCGCCACCTCTGTGTCCCTCACTGGCTGCTGTAACCCGGCTGCCAATTCTGCTGCTGTGTGCCAGAAGCAGGATGAATGCTGCACAAGGGGCCACAAATGGAGCCCCACGTGGGGACACTGGGGGGACAGCGGGAACCACACGTGGGGCTGCAGAGAGGAGGAAGCTCGGGTCCCTGTGCCCCCAGGATGTGCGGGGGACAGGGAGCACAAAGCTGGAGCCGGGGCCAGGGATGGAGGCAGGTGGGGACGCTTGGGGCGGTGTCTAGAAAACCCTCTCTGGTGCACAGAGCAGGGAAGGGTGCCTAGTACTCCACGCTGATGCCTATTTCCAAAGCTCGGCTGGCAAAGGGCTCAGCTTAGGGCGATTTAAACAAAACCTCAATGCATCAAATAGAGTTTGATCCACATTCAACTCAGCATTTTCAACGATGCTTCTGATGCCAGAAACACAGAGAAGGTGGGCTGTGCACAGGGCAGGCCACCACAGACCGTCCAGCTGAAGTGGGACGTCGGGCGGCAGCCGCCGATCCCCGTGGCTTACCTCTCTGACGTGATGATGGGCATGCTGGTCTCCACATCTGTAATGGCAAAGGAGCTCTATTAGTTCCAGACATGCTTGCCCTCAGAGGGGAAAACACCCACTAAAAATCGGGGAAGGAGAGAGGACTGAGGTCCACGGTCGCAGCCTGGAAGTTGAGTGCTGACTAGTCAGTGATGACGCAATCTGATCTCAGAACCGGCTCTCACTCCAGCTCGGCAGAGACGGCAGGTGACACCAGCACAGGGCCCAAGATCCCCAGTCTCCTGTGTGCCAGAGGGGCTGGGAAGTGTGCTGGGCGGTATGTGAACCTGGGTGTGGATCTGGGCTTCTGGGCTCTGGCTCTAGCTTCAGATACTGGGTGGGGCACATCTCTCCCCCTGAAGTGCTTCCAGGTCGCTGGAGGGTCAGGTCTTAGTCCTGGCCCCCTGCCCTTGAGCAGCTTCCTTCAAAGGTAGGAGAGGCCAGGCCTACATGCTGCTCAGCGTTCAAAGACTAGGACAGCGTACAGTCACCAAGGTCAGTGGATCTATGGACAAGAGAGTCCATGCTTGCTTGATTCGCTGTTGTTTTATTTTGAGACAGGGTCTTACTATATAGTTCAGGCTGGCCTTGAATGCATGGATATCTTCCTGCCTCAGCCTTCCAAGTGCTAGGATTACAGGCATGCACCACTATACTACTATTGACAGCTGATGGATTCTAGGGTGGTTTATTAAGCAGCATTTTTCTGTCAGAGAAAATAGACAAAGTCTATCCCATAAAGATTGAGGAAATATCTGTTTTAGTTACTCAAAAACAGTTTTTTCTCATGAGATTATGCAACCCAACTTGACATGCTTGTTTGTATGTATGCCTCATTTTTATAAAACAAACAATGTTTTAAAATTTAACTTTATCTTGTAATGACTACGTCATGCATTTACAAGATTCCACAGTCAGAGCTGTATGGTCTCACTCCCCCCATCCTATTTCACTCCTCCGTACAGTCATTTACAGTGATGGTTTAGCAGGGCACGGCGCTGACTGCCCACAACCCCAGCACTCTAGGTGAAGCAGGAGGATGGAGAGTTGCAGCCCAACCTGGAAAACTCAGTGAGCCCCTGTCTCAAAAGATATAAAGAAAAAAGGGAGGGGGCTGGGGATTTAGCTCAGTGCAAAGGCACCCTGGGTTCTATCTCCAGTGCTGAAAACAATTACGGTTTCTCCTTCCACTCTTATTTCTAATTACATCGACACATGAAAGTACACAGTAATGGAATGACATGATGCTCCCATACCCGCAGACGTTGTGTAGACCAGGCTCTACACACTTATCTCTTTAAACCATTTTTTGGCAGCGGTGCTGGGTGCTGACCTAGGTCCTGGCTGAATTGCCCAGCTGGCCTTGAACTTGCAATTCTCCTGCTGGGATTAAAAGATGTGTGCCACTGTGTGAGACAAATTCTTGAATTTTCAAAACCAGAATTAAGCACGTATGTATGCTCCCTTCTTTCCAGATAAACCACAGCTCACGGAACCCTCTGCCTTCTGCCTGTGCCCCTGGAAGCCCTGGGTGTCAGGTCGCTCTCCGCCTCTGAACGCCACAAGCAGTGCCGTAGGGAGCACCCTTCCACCACTCCCTGTCCTGTTATTTCCAGTGCAAATTTTTTTTTTTTTTTGTCTTTTTGAGACAGAGTCTCACTATGCAGTTTAGGCTGGCCTTGAGCTCACTTTGTAGCCCAGGCTAATCTTGAACTCGCAACGATCCTCCTGCCTCAGCCTCCTCAGTGCTGGGATTATAGGTATGTGCCACCACGCCCAGCCTTCCAGTGCATCTTGAAGACATATCCCAGGAAGTTGGGGCGCTGGTTAAAAACAAAGCGTACAACAGGGCAACTACGTACCCACACGCACAAGGAAGCTGGACCTTCATCACCGCAAAAACCACTCAAATGCAGCAAAGACCAAATGTGAGGTACTGAACCTATAACACTCAGAAGAAACAGGTTTAGCAACGGTTTCTTAAAAATTGAACCAAAACACAAGCAACAAAAAAAACAGATAAACCAGCCTTCATTAAAATTAAAAATCTTAGCTGGGTGTGGTGGTGCACACCTGTAAACCCAGCTACTCAATGCTGAGGCTGAAGCAGGAAGATGCCAAGTTTGAGGCCAACCTGAGCAACTAAGCAAGACCCCACCTCAGGAAAAGCAAGTCAAGAACCATAACAACAAAATCTTACCACTTATGACCCCCTAAGAGGACTTGTTTTGGGGGGTGAGGGGCAACACAGAATCAGACCCAGGGCTCACACCCGCGAGCCAGATGCTCTGCACTGAGCTCCATCCCAGCCCAGGACGAGGAGTGTGTAGAAGGCAAACAAGCTGACAGCAGTGGGCGAGGACAGAGAGGAACCAGAGCCCTGTGCGCTGCTGATGGGAGAAGTGGTGCCGCTGCCGCGGGGAACAAGTTGTCCCTTAGGAAGTTAAACACAGCCGTGCGTGAGGCACAAGTGTGACCGCGATCCCAGCGCCCAGGAGGCTGGAAAGCAGACCGTGAGCTTGAGGCCTGCCTCGCTCAAAAACAAAACAAAACAGAAAGTTGAGTGCTTGCCTGGCCCTCAAGAGTTCCTGGGTTCAATCCTTAGTACCACTACCATCACGTGCACACAGAAAGCTAAATCACAACAACCATGTGATTTAGTAATTCCACAACTGATCTGAAGATAACACTATGCAATAGAACAAGTATTGGTGAATTCCTAGCAGCTTGTCGAGTGAAAC
>PVLD010023356.1:0-27536 GCA_004027595.1 Dinomys branickii | reverse complement strand
CGCGGGGATCGTCCCCGGCTCCCAGCGTCTGGGACTTTCCCACGTCTCGCCCCGGCAGCCTGGTCCGCCCTACCACATCTCCCCCGGCATCTCAGAGAAATACGCCCAGTTTAAACTTCCCAGCCGAGGTCCCGGCATTCACGCTCACCAAGTCTGTCTCGAGCTGGTGGTGTTTATTAAGGAGGTTCGCTCCCTTGCTCTAAATGCTTTTTTCTAAGACTACATAGTTTTAGTCCAGGATGGCCTTGAACTTCCAGCCATCCTCCTGCTGGGATTACAGGCATATAGCACCATGCCTGGCTCTGTGGCCTATGACTTTCACCCCCAGCCCCCTGGGCTTCCTGTGAGGTTGAGTAATAGACCATGTCGCCCTGGTTCTCATGATGTGTTTTTGTGAGACAAACATGGTCCACAGTGACCTAAAGGAAACACTCCCAGGGCATTTGTATCATTCACCTCATGCCCCTTCCACTTCAGACCTTTATAAAGCCCTGTCTTTCACCCTGGCAGTGCAGTTCCTTCCTTGGAAGTTCACCCACTGTCCCAGCAATGTGCTCCAATCTACACAGATGCTTGTTCTCATGGAAATGGCCATGTGAAGACAGACACAGGGAAAATGCTGTGTGATGATGAAGCGGACCAGAGCTATGTATCTTTGGGCCAAGGAGCATCAAGGATTGCCAGCAAAACCAGAAGCTGGAAGCACTGAGGAGTATGCCCTGCAGGCCCAGAGGAACCTCCTAACAGCAAGAGAGCCACTACATCCCCATAATTCAGTCACCTTTCAAAAGCCCTGTCTATGAATGTGTGAGGTTGTGTGTGTGTGTATGAGAGAGAGAGAGAGAGACAGGATGTTGCTATGTAATTCAGACTGGCCTTGAACTAACTTGTGGCAATCCTCCTGTCTCAGCCTCCCAGTGCTGGGATTACCGGTGTGTGTTACCTCACCTGTAGACATGAGACTTGAGAAAACATCTATATGTAGGGTTTGGTGCCAGTCAGAGGTGGCAGATGCCCTGTGGTGCCACTTCACCTTTAGGGCAAGATGTTGCTGTATCAGGTCCGTTTGGTGATAAACAGCTGATTGCTGGGATCAGCTCTGAAAAACAAGCAGATCAATGTACAGTGAAGGGCATGATCCAAGAAGGAGACAGGGAACAGGTACAAACCCAGCCAGGGCCACTGATGGCAGCAGCTCGTTCCCTGGGCCTCTGGCACAGCCACAGCTCAGAGATCATCTTGCAGAGCGAGGGGCAGTGGTGGAAGTTTTGCTTTTTGCTCTTTTCTAGACAGGTATACTGTATTTAGTATAAGGCGGCTTCAGAATAGCCCAGCTGCATGGGTGAGGACCGGGCCCAAGGTACCTGAGATCAAAGGCAGACAGATCCAGACCATAATTTACTGGGGGACTCAGTGATGAAACCATGGTCCTAGATAGGGCAAGACCAGAGGATCCCATGGTTAGGGTCGGAAACAGGAGCCTATGTATTAGAACAAAGGTCACCTGGAGCCTGAGTGCAACTGGTTTACCTCAGGCTAATCTCATGTTCTGGCACCCAGGGAGCCAGGATCCAGCTGTAGAGCTCCATACACCACCCTGGTGGGTTTGTGCATTTATAGTTTGCTGGGAAACTGCAGGAATCCAAGCAGGGCTACCCAGGGGAGGTCTTGGTGGTTACAACTCAAGCGTGGGTAAGTGGAGCTGGGTCCAATAAAGGCTCGTGTGGAATTACGGCTTGGAGTGCATTTCTCTTAACACAGCATGTACCAGGTCTTTCTAGACAACAGTTCCCTGATTTACTAGTCAGGGGACCCAAACCTCAGTCCACACTGCCTTGTCTTTGTTAGACAAATCAAACCCCAGGGTCTGCTGGTGAGGGTTTTGTGTATGTTGAGGAGGGGCAGTAGCACAGACAAGAGGATGTGGGCTTGTTTCCTGGTCTGGTCAGCCCAGTAGGCCCGAGAGAGGGCCACAGCGGAGCCACCCACCCCTGCAGCCAGTTACTAGATGCAGCCCCAGGACAAAGGGAATCTCAGGCCAACAGCTCAGCCCAGGGCCAGGGCAGCAGCCATTGGGGAAATGTCCCAGTATCTGTCACATATGCCTAAGGGCTGGATTTTATTTGTATAGTTAGAATAAAAAACAATCAGGGAAATAGTACTAGATTTCTATTCGCGCACTAAACATACATGGTAACATGCCTGGGCCAAGAGCCACTCAGAGAACAGACTAAGAAGCTCCTGTCAGTCTCACTAAGGTGCTGGAGGTGGGCAGGAGAATGACGCAGGGCTCTCTGTGGTGCCTCCTTTGAGACATCTCTCCTCCCAGATCTATGAAGTCTGAAAAAGCTGCTCTATCTCTCATGTACCAGGGGAGCAAGCTCAGGTCCCCTCCGGAAGGCCCAGAACCCACACATGACCCTGCAAGAGCACGCAGGCTGTGAGGTGCTCCACTGCCGCTGCTGGTGTCCTGATGGGTACCAAAGCCAGGCCTGTGTTCTGCCTGGTCTGCTGGTGCCAGACACTGCAATCCTGCCTACTCTGTTATTTTTTAAATTGCTTTTTTATTTTTATTTATTTATTTTTGTCTTTTTGAGACAGGGTCTCACTATGCAGTTCAGGCTGGCCTTGAGCTCACTTTGTAGCCCAGGCTGGTCTCGAACTTGCAAGGATCCTCCTGCCTCAGCCTCCCAAGTGCTGGGATGGCAGGCGTGCACCACCACGCCTGGCTTAAATTGCTTTTTAAACATTTTTTAAAATTGCTTTTAAGAATTGTCCCATCTCCGCCTACAGGGGGAGTTCAATCATCCGTAGCGTCCCACACAGCAGTAAGCTACAGTAGGGCACAAGGGCTGTGGTGACACTGGGAACCATGTAGGATGCTCTGGCTACACATGGGGTGACTGTAGCCAGCATCTCGGAAACATCTGGGGTAGGTATGGGCGGAGTACAGTGGGCATCTTGTCTTCTCAACCCCTCTGTTACAAGGACAGCTGTTGTACTGACAATGGCACCTTCTGTGGACTGTGGACTACTGTGCTGCAGCCTGTGGCAGACAGAACCAGCCTAGCCCACTGGAAAGCTCTCCTAAAAGTTCCAGTCAAGGAACACATTTGCTTTTTTCCACCCTAGCACCAGGGATCGAATCCACCGTCTCTCATCTTGCAGGTGAACACTACTACTGTACTATATCCCTGGTCCTTTAAATTTTTAAGATAGCAAAGAGTAAAACTTCTTCCATAGGCCCTAACTAAATTGCTCAGGCTGGCCTCAAACTTGTGAACCTCCTGCCTCAGCCTCCTGAGTAGCTGGGATTATAAGTATACACCTCTGTACACTGTACTGGCACTCTAGCATTAGTGAGCATCTTCAGAGTTTGTTGAAGTTGCCTTGGCTCACTGCTCTGGGGGCTGCTTGCCTTTGCCTGGATTGAGATATGGGAACATCTTGGCACTGCACAGTGAAGTGGGTTGTCACATTCAGGGTACATGTGGGAGGGGAGGGCAACATGCAGAGGAGGAGAGGAAGAGAGGGGGAAGTGGAGGAGAGGAGCATGGAGGTGTCCCTTTCCTGGGAGGCCTGCTCCAGCCTCCCATTATCCCTACTTTGCCACTGTGATTGGATCACAGGCTTCTCTGGTCTGAAAAGACAGACTGGGTAAAAAGACACTGCCTCAAGTTTAAATCCAATATGGCTCCACCATTAGGCTCATTCCGGCGAGTCAGGTGTTTTACTACTATTATTCAAAATCTACACATTCCAGCTGGGTCTGTGGTGTACGCCTGTAATCCTAGCACTTGGGAAGCTGAGGCAGGAGGACTGCTGCCATGAGTTTAGGGCCAGCCTGGGCTACATAGTGAGTTCAAGGTCAGTCTGCACTACAAAGTGAGACCCTGCCTCAAAAACCAAAAACCTACGCATTCCAAATTTCCCAAAGCATTTCTTTTAGTAGGCCCATGATTCAGGTCCCAAGAGGCCACATACAGGAACACCACAAAGTGAAATACTGGGGCCACCCTTGCCCTTAGAGGAGCAGCTGTCACCTCCCCTGTGGGACCTGGTGCTTCTGAGACCCTGTGAGCCCAGCATACAATAGATCCCGCCAGCGCCGGGACAGCTTGGTAGCTCATGGTGCACCGCAATCAGAATGCACCTCCAGATACCGATTTATCTGGCATCCACCCCCCCAGGGGACACCTCTCTCTACAGGACTGTTCTCAGCATTACCAACTCCTTTGGGGGAAGGTCCTCAGTGAGCACCATGGGGCCCTGACTGTCCCAGAGCTCTCTGCCACACCTGCTACCTTCTGGGACATCACTGGGGGTATGTGGGTGGAACAGGGTTGCCTAGGCCAGACCACTGAGTTGGTGGACAGACTCCAGATCACAAGTTCAGCTCTGCCACCTGTTAGTCCGACTGGGACACCCATCTCCACAAAATACCCTCATGTGTCCCCTTCCACGGAGATGCAGATCAAAGCCATGGCTGCTCAGCAGGCTGCCGGCCAGGCTCACATGCCCTGAAAAAGTGCCTAGAGGAGATGAGCCAGGGGACTGCCCTTGTCACCCTGCTCTGGAAGGCACAGCCTGCCAGTGGAGTGGGTACAAAGAGCAGAGACACAGGCCACCCTAGCACCACTGTACCTGTCCTGTGCTTCACAGCCACCAGGTTCTGCCCAGGGTTGTCTAAGGGCACCTGGGTGAAATGAGGGGAGGTCTGGCAACAGCCTTTAGTCAGCTAGGGATACCACTGTCCCCCACTGTTACGCACCCACCCTTACCACTCCCAGAAGAGTGCTGGCAGGGAAACTCCCATGCGCACCAGAACCCATGACGCAG
Source organism: Dinomys branickii (assembly GCA_004027595.1). Classification (NCBI taxonomy): domain Eukaryota; kingdom Metazoa; phylum Chordata; class Mammalia; order Rodentia; family Dinomyidae; genus Dinomys; species Dinomys branickii. The sequence goes on along the minus strand of PVLD010023356.1, from coordinate 22,697 downwards.
GAAAAAGGACACAGACTGGTCACGCACGGCTGCCCATCAACTGGGCAAAACTGCCACCAAGCACCAGGTGGCCTCCTCTGATCAACAGGTAGCAGATGGAGCATGGTTCACCACTAAACTCTGTGTCATACTTAATCCCATAATTAAAGTGAAAACATCATAAAGGCTTAAGAACCAGGTACAGGGAACCTCAGACATTGTTAGCTGATTCTGGTACACTCAAAACTCAAGCCCAGTCAGACGTGTAGCACATGCTTATAACCTTAGCTACTCAGGAGGCTGAGGCAAGAGGGTCAAAAAGTTCAAGGTCAGCCTAGGCAACATAGTAACATAGTAAGACTGTCTGAAGATAAAATAAAAAAGGCCTAGGGATGTACCCCAGTAACAGAGCACCCTGGGTTTGATCCCTAGAACTGAAAAAAAAAAAAAATCCTTCAGTTCAGGTTGCATCATCCTTGGAACCCACTGCCCAGATACAAGGTGCTCCATTTCATGACAGGCCTTTTTACCTGCAAACACCTGAAGGCCTTCCCGACTTTCCCCACAGGGCAGGACATAAATAAGACATGTACCCAACAGTTGTGAATAGAAGAAAACATACATTTCTGCATGGGCTTGGATGACATAAGCAGAAGAAAAGCTGTCCAGTCCCTTGCGTAGCCTGAACTGTATCCCCCAAAAGCATGTATGGAGTTCAAACTCAGTGGCATGATACCAACAGGGGGGTCCCTGGGATTTGGTTTAGATGAAGTTACTTTCTATTTGGGAGAGGGGTACTGGGAAATGAACTCAGGACCTCCGGACCTTACACTTGTTAGGCAGGCGCTTGTGCTGCTGAGCTATATCCCCAGCTAGATGAAGTTACATGTGGGAGAAAAATAATCAAGATACATTACATACAGGTATAAATTCCCTATGATGAATGTGATTACGATGTATATCTTTATTGTTGGTTTTTGTTGTTACTATATATATTTTAAGTGTATCAAGTGGGCATGGTGGCACATGCCTGTAATCCCAGCACTTGGGAGGCTGAGGCAGGAGGATCATTGTGAGTTCGAGACCAGCCTGGGCTACTAAGTGAGCTCAAGGCCAGCCTGAACTGCATAGTGAGACCTTGTCTCAAAAAGACAAAAAAGCCGGGGACATAACTAAGCGGCACAAGCACCTTCCCAGCAAGAACAAGGTATTGAGTTTGATTCCTGGTTACACTCCCCCCCCCCATCCCCACCAAAAAAATCAGTTGTCACAAGACAAAAAAGGGGCTGGAGATACAGCTCAGTGGAATAAGTGCCTGCCTGGCAAGCACAAGGTCATGAGTTTGATCCCCAGTACCACACACACACACAAAAGTACCAATAAAATTAATTTTTTAAAAATGAAGTTAATAGGTGGGGCCATTCAGCAAGAGACACACCAGCCCCCTGGCCCTTGACAGCCTGGAGAAACCCTCTCCAGAAGGGAAGGTGCTGCCACCTTGGTCTCAGTCTTCAGCCTCCAGAACCTCCGGAGGAAGTTTGTTGCTCATGCCACCCAGTATGCAGTGTTTCCCTGTAGCAGCCTGTACAGACTGAGAAGCCTAATGTACTAGCTTCTTCAGTAGTATTAATGAACTAAAAGCTACAGAAAATTTAAACATACTTCCTACTGCCAACAACTTCCAAAATTTCCCATTTCTTTTCATTATAAGGCAAATCCCAGACACCATGTCATTTCCCCCCTAAGTAAGTTGGAGTTCTTCTCCATCAGGACTCTATAATAATCACCATGTCAACACAAATTCCCTAACACTCAGGCCCATCCACATTTCCACAATTCTCTCAAAATTGCCTTTTTGCCAGGCGTGGCGACGCACACCTGTAATCCCACTACTCAGGAGGCTGAGGCAGGACAATAGCTGCAAATCTGAGGCCAGCCTGGACAACAAAGTGAGTTCTAGGCCAGCCTGAACTGCATAGGGAAACTCTGTCTCAAAGCCTAGAATAAACGAATGAATGAATGAATGAATGAATGTGAAAAAATGCCTTCTTACAGTTGGTTTGTTCAAATCAAGGTCATCCCCAGGTGCACCCTGACTTTATGCCTCTGGTTTACTAGGGATGGGCATTTGGTAGCATCTTTCACAAGGTATGATTCAGTATATCTTGATGGGCTGAATTTCTTTTTACCATTTCCTATTTTTCTTTCCTGTTTCCTATGAACTCATGTCTAATTCCATCTGCCCGTTAACTAGAATCCTTAGAGAGCCAAAGCAAAATCCCTCATGGGCTCTTCAGATAACCTGAGACAGAACAAGTACTTGGGAGTCTTGATCACCTCCAGAATACAGGGCTGCCCAAGAGTTCTGCATGGCAGACTTGTTTCTGGCTGGATCAGCAGTGACACACCAAGTTGAAGACAAAGAGATCACTTCTTCCCCAGAATAGTCACCTCGCACTGTTCTGAGACCCAACCAGCTCCCAGCATCTCTGCCACCCAGTGCCAAGTAAAGCCTACAACATGTGCTAATGCTGGACAATGGGGACCCATTAACTGCAGCTCCCTAAAAGCACAAGGACCCAGGGCTAAGCTGAATAATACCAGTTGGCAGCACCACAATGGCTCATGGCCCCATGAGGATGTAGGGCTGGTGTCTAGTCCTTGCTCACAAACCCAAAAGCAAAGGCTCTCCAGCCGGCACTCTGACAACTCTTCCCTGGGGCAGAGGTCTGAGCCTAAAAAAGCAAGAGGGCTATTCAGAAGATCCAATGGGGATCCCCACCCAAGCCTGGGAATACCCTTCCCCAATCACAACCTAATAAGCACAAATACATGGAAAATGCAATGCCATTTTACCAAAGACACAACCTGAGAGTCAACTTGAGTTCAAGAAACCACATCAGAGAACAGCCCTGTGAGGATGCAGCTTTAATAAACTTGACCACACGATCATCTTTTTCTTTTTTTTTTTTTGCGGTACTGGGGATTGAACTCAGGACCCTGCGCTTGCTAGGCAAGCGCTTATTCCACTGAGCTATATCCCCAGCCCTACAGCTTTAATAAACTTGAGACTGTCCTGCACATACAGGATATTTTCCCCACACATGCAGTACACTGTCAAACACCCTGAATGTGAGTTCAGGTCCTTCCACAATCCTTTAAGGCTTGCAACATTACAAAGGTGCTGATTTCAAAGTCCCCCCTGTGAAGCTTGCAGAAAGGTCTTTGCTTCTGTGCAATTCATGCTGCCTTGCTCAGGCCAGACGAAGACAGGAAAAAGCACAGGTGAGAGGAAAAGAGTACGGAAAGGAAGTTAAAGTGCACAGGAGATACTCAGGGCGGGGTTTGGTTCCTGGGTGGAGCCATGGCTGCCGGGCCAGGCAAGATGCCAGGATCTTCTCCATCCACTCGCTCAGGGCTATACATAGCCTCAGACCACCCTGGGCCCTGGGTACCCAAGAGATAGCACTGTGGCTCTGATGGCACACTCCAGATCCCCTTCCCTGACAGCAGTTTTCCTGGTAGAACATGGGGTATTCAGGAAGCTCAGAACAGTTTTCTCATGGACCAAGGTCTCTTCCAGGCTAGAAACGGACTGTTGCCATCTTGTCCGTGGCCCAACATTTGGCCAGGGTACAGCACTGCTGGACCCAGGCACCTCTACACTTCGCCGTGCCCATGGGTCCTCTGGTGCCGTGTGAAGAAGCCCAGGTGGCGAAAGCCCTTCCCACAGTGCTCACATTCGTAGACCCTCTTGGTCAGGTGTAGTCTCTGATGGATGCTGAAGCCCTTGGGCCACCTGAAGGCCTTGCCACACTCAGAGCAGGTATAGGGCTTCTCACCACTGTGGATCCGCTGGTGGTGGCTGAGGTTCTCCTTAGTGCGGAAGTCCTTGCTGCAGATGGCACAGTGGAAAGGCCTCTCACCAGTATGCACCAGCTGGTGGCGCAGCAGGTTAGATTTCTGTTTAAAGGCCTTGCCACAGGCACCACACTCGTAGGGCCGGTGCCCCGTGTGCACCTTGCGGTGCTGCACTAGACGGTCCTTCAGGCTGAATGCCTGTCCACACAGCTCACAGCAAAAGGGCTTCTCACTCGTGTGATTCCTCTGGTGGCGCAGGAGGTTCGAGACCCAGCGGAAGGTCTGGCCACACTCAAGGCAGGAAAAGGACCTAGTACCAGAATGCACCATCTGGTGGGCAGCCAGACGACTGTGGCAGCTCAGTACCTTCCCACATGTGCCACAGATAAACACCTGTGGTCCGGTGCTGCCCTTGCATTGCTCCTCAAGGCCTGGCTGTTGCCCGCAGGGCTCACCACACACCTGGGCCTGCAGAGCCACAAGCTCATCTGCCCTCTGCCCCAAAGCAGCTCTGGGAAAGTGCACATGACTTGTCAGGGGCGTATTTGGGACTCTTCCCTGCAAGGGGATTTTCTCATGAGCCCAAGTCAGCCGACGGTAGTGCCTCCTGTGGCCAGCCAGCTTCCTTGCCCCTGTGGAAGACACCAAAATGTTTACATAGCGTAGATGGCCCAGGGATAGGCCAGTATGGGAAAAGCTACCAAATGTTAAATCAACTCACTTCAATCTAACTAGGGAGTCACTCCACAAAGTGGCATGAGTTATAGAAAATGTGTTTAAAGCAGAGACAAGCTAAAACTATCAATACTGGAACTTAAAATGAACTCAACTGAAATAATCACCCAACTAGATAGCAGCTAGACAAACCCCCGCTGTGACCAGCACAGTGAAGTACTGTAAGTTGGTTTAAATAGCCCAATAGCATATATTCATGTGTATCTACCTAGTACAACAATGGAACCATGAGAATATCCTCTAGACGTGCATGTATCGGCCAGCAGGCCCGCCCTGGCTGGAAGTAGAGCTCCCCAACACAGACCACTTGCCCCCGAGCCATAAGCTGCCCCAATGTAGGACCTGAAACCTTCCCGGCTTGTGGCTACATATAATCCAGGGACCTCCCAGCCTGTCTCAGGCATTGAGCTGCTTGATCTCACTGAGGGGATGTAAGGAAAAAAATAAAACCTGCGGCTGGAATGGCTACACAGTAGAGCACTGGCCTAGCACACACAAGTCATGCATTCCTTCCCTACACTGCAGAACAAAAGAAAAAGGCCAAAAACCTTACATAGCTACTACTGAGACCACCACCTCATTTAATGGAGGGTGGGAGCACCACTACGCAGACACATAGAATAAAGAACCTCCCCAAAGGCACATGCTTGGCCCAGCCACAGGCTTGGAAACCCTCAATGAAAACAGGTACATCAGGCCTTAGGCCCAAGTGGCCATCAAAGCTGGGCCTCAGACACCTTCCACAGAATCATCACAGGACACCCTTTCCTACCTCTCTAAGCCACCCCTGGCCCTGCACACGTCTGTCCTAGCAGGGTTCCTGGTAGGAAAGTGGCTGCTGCCACCCATGTTTCTTTTTTTCTTTTCTTTTTGAGACAGGGTCTTGCTATGTAGCCTAAGCTGGCCTCAAATTTGCAGAGATCGTCCCACCTCAGCCTCCTAAAGTGCTAGGATTTTAGGCTTGTACCACCACGTCTGGCCTATGTGCTTCTAGTCCCTCATGTGGACAGTTTCAGTTCTTCTCCTGGGAAGAGGGAAAGGGACTTTTGGTTGGGGTGATGTGCTGGGTATCCACGGGGTATCCACCCAAGCCCAGGCCAGACCCCACGGTGCTTACCTGGGCAGGGGCCGCTCTGTGGTTCTTGAGTCTCAGCCCTCTCACAGTCCTCAATCCACAGCTCCTCCCACTGCTCCAGGTGAGAGACAAGGTCTGGTCTGGGGCCGCAAAATCCTTCTCAAAAGAAGGAAAAGGTGTTTTATTTATGCAGAAGACAAAGTGCAGGGTGTGGCTCAGGCTAGCTCTGGGTCAGCATAATGTGAACCACACAGCCAGACTATTCTTAGAGATTCCTGGAGAAGCCACTGGGACACACACACGACAGGAAGAAGGGAGTCTAGACACTAGCACATCACCTCTGTGTGAACCAGACTGGCTGCGGGAAGGATCCCCATCTTCTGAGCCCCACATGCAACCTTACCCAGTGATACCACGCTCCTGAAATTGTCCAGCATCACATTCCGGTAGAGGGCCTTCTGCCTGAGGCTGAGACACTCCCACTCTTCCCTGGAGAAGTACACGGCCACATCCTCGAAGGTCACTGGCAACTGAAACATGCATGGTGGCTCCAGGACTAGCTGCTCCTGAGAGAGGGCAAGAGAGACAAAGGTGCTGAAACCTAGGCATCCACAGAGGGAGGGTAAGAGCAGGTGATTTCTAGGGAAGAGCACCCCAAGAAGCCCACAGCTAAGCACAGCAAAGGCACCAGTTATGGACAAGAGGCCTGTGTCCCCCAGATTCACATGCTAGGGCCCCAGCCCCGTTGACTGCACTGGAAATGGGGCCTCTAAGGAAGGAAGCAAAGCTAAACGAGTTCTTGCAGTAGGCCCAGACAGAGGGTAGCAGAGTCTCCATAAGGAAACAAGAGGCCTTCCTGGCTCTCTCTCCTCACGTAAGGACACAGAACAAAGACAGCCTCTACAAGCCAGGAAGCAGCCCTCACTAGACAGTGAATACACTAGCACCTTGATCTTTGCCTTGGAGCCCCAGAACAGAGAAGTAAACGCCTTCTTTCTGTTTGAACTGCCCAGACTGGGTGGTTTTTTTTTGGGGGGGTGGTAGTCCAGGAATCAAACTCAGGAACTTGTGCTTGCCAGGCAGGTGCTGTGCCACGCTGAGCTATCTCCCCGGCACTATTTTGTTTTTGTAGCTATAGTAGACCTGAGACAGCACCTAAGAGACTCAAACATACTTTCCAAGCTTACTATCACAACTATTCTGCTCACAATGTATGCAAACTACATTCTTGTCTGTTTCCTCCCACCCCATGAGAAAAGAACAAGCAAAAAGGCAGACCCAGGCAGGAAGCCTCCCTGCCTGCGCTGGGGCCTGGGGGTCCTGTGGGGGCAGAGGGAGGCTGTGCGCTCACCTGGGACACATCCATGGGGACAGCAGTAGCTGCCCACCTGGGGAAATGCAGGTGCTAGAAGCAGCTGGTCTGAGGAAACAAAGTGCATGAGTGTGAGCAGCAGGCCTCAGGCCCCACCTAGCCCACAGAGGCTGCCCCACCTGCAGTTCCAGGGAGTTCAGGAAAAACCTGAGGTGCCCCCACCCACATGGCTATGGTAAGCACAGAGCCAGGGAGGTACAGAGGATGCACAACTCTGGAACATCAAGCAGCAGGTGTGACCTCTCACTAGGTGAGGCTGAGACCAGCCAATTCTGGCTGAAAGCTAACAGCTCAGCTGCAGACATGCCACTAGAGAACTTGGGACTAAAACCCCAACAGAGGCACTGGGGTTCCAGGCGGGCAAGCTGGCTGTTCCCAACACACTGGCGTGAAAAATGTCCCCAGGCACTTTCCGACCAGAGCCACAGGTCAGTCTTCCTCACAATAACAATGGGGCAGCCCCAGTAAACATACTAATCTTCAGTGATTTTCTGGGGTGGGCCAGTTGCTCCCCTCACCTGCTGCAGGGAGGGTGCTTCTGCCCCAGGCTGTTTCTCCAGTGAAGCCTGACCCCCACACAAAAAAGAAGCTTCAGGACAACAGTCTACACCTTATTCCCCCATCAGAGATGAAACGAGAAGTCTCACTATTAACCCTGCAGACAGCAAGAGTCCCCTAAAAGACCATGATAAACAACTTTATGCTGACAAGGTCAGCAATTTCATGAAAACGTACAAACTCTGAAAAAGACATCACCAAACTGACAAAGCCAAGAAGTCCAGGTTCTACCTGTTAAAACTTTCCAGCGAAGTCAGCACAACCCTGAACCAAAACCTTAACATTCTAGAATAGACCAGTTTCTTTCACAAAGGCCCGGACATTCTTAAAATACCAGTATGCCAAGTCCAGATATATATAAAAAGAATTCTACATCATGATCACGTGAGCACAAAGTTGTTTTGTTTTTCATTGGCTGGAGCTGGTGACCATGAGTTTGGGAGGCCCAACCCCTGTAGTAGACTACCCAGCCAGCTCCTGCTCAGTGGTGTTAGCTGTACCCACCTCCCCTCATAAATGCTATTTCTTCTTCCTCCAGACACTTATTAGTTACACCTGTTAAATATTTTTATATAATTTTCCAACTTGTACTTTGTAGGGATCCAGCTTGTCACGCCATAAGATGGCATTTTTGTCTGCTGGTTGACCCTGGAATTAAGATAGTCCTGAGTGTGGTACGCAAGGCCACGATATCTGTTTAACATTTGACATGACAATGGTTTTTGAGAAAGACCAGGTATATTCTAGCTAAACCTGGCCCACCATTGTCCAGCTCAGCAGATAAACCTCTTAATTCTGCCGCAGAGTGCAGGGAGCCTCTTGTCTTGCAGCTGCCCAGACAGGCTTCTTTCTGTCAATGAACTTCAATAAATCGAGATTTTCCTTTCAAGAGCATGGCATCAACTTTAACCACAATGAGTGTCTGTTATGGCTTGTATCTAGAGGTCCTCCAGAGCCTGTGGGGCTTTGGGGAGGTGGCTGGCTATCAGGTGTGTGATACTGGATCAGTCCAGTGATTGGTTTAGCAGAGTTCTGGGTGTGGGCAATGGATTTACTGAAGCAGGAAGACCCACACTGGGTGTGTGTGTGGCGGGGATGCACCAAGCAATAGGCTGTAGCCCGGGTGGAATAAAAAGAATGGGTCAGGTACCGGGTGTGGCGGCACATGTCTGTAATCCCAGCACTCGAGAGGCTGAGGGAGGAGGATAGTTGCAAGTGTGAGGCCAGCCAGGGCTACAAGGTGAACTGAAAGCCAGCCTGAACTGCATAGCAAAACTGCCTCAACAGCCAAAAAAAAAAAAGGTCAGGCGTGGTGGACATGCCTGTAATTTCAGCACTCAGGAGGCTAAGGTAGGAAGATTGCTTCAAGTTCAAGGCCAGTTTGAATTACATAGTGAGACGCTGTCTCAAAAACCTAAAACCTAAATAAATAAATTAATAAAATAAAAAAGGAAAGAAAGGCCTGCTACACCATGAACTATCTCTCCTCTACCATGCTACACTGCCTTACAGACTGGGCTCTATAATCTGTGAGATAAAATAAACCTTTCCTCCTTTAACTTTATGACTGTTAGATATTTTGTCCCAACAGCAACAAGAAAGTTAACTAAGACACTGCCCCAACTTTTCCAATGTCAATCATAAATGAACCAACACTGTTTACCACATTAACAGAACAAAGGAGAAATTTCATAATTGAAATTCTGGGCTCCCTGCAACTAGTGGAGGTCCTGTACCAGCAGTGCTATCTTCTTCTAGTGAGACTGAACCATAACGTCCACTGGCAAGACAAGACCTGGGCCTGGGGAGCAGCTGGGCTGTGCCAGTGAGGGCTGGTGGCTCTGCTGCTCTGCTTGCTGCTGTGTCTAGGAACTGGTGCCAAAGCTAAGGGACCTCTAGGGGACATCAACGTCCTTCCCTGGCTCCCCTGTGCACTCTGTTGGGTAGGAAAGATGACAGTGAAGAAAAAATCCTCCACAGTGGCAGCCAGTAGCAGAATATACAGGCTTGAAAAAAATGTAAAATCTCTACTCCTGCCCTCAAAGTTGTAAAATCCCTAGCTACTGCAGATCCTAACCCCCTTCTAGACTATTAAGTGGAGAGGAACATTTTTTAAGCTGGTGCCTGGTTTGGTTTTATGAGTATGCAGATTCTGATGAAGGGGGCAGGAAAAATGGAAAATTTTGTGAAGACGTTATTGAACCTGAAAATATTATGCTAGTTTTAGGGTGGAAATTGGAGACTGAAAACATAGGATTTTTACCAAGGAAAAATGGTCAAAAGGAATGACTTCATTACAATGTGACTGCACAGAGAAAACAAATTTGACTTTTTACTCAGCTGAATGATATCGCATTGCTTAAGAATATATACAGAAAGCCGGGCTTGTGGACACATGTCTGTAATCATAAATCTCAAAGTTGAGTTTAACATGGGCAATTTAGCAAGCCTCTGTCCGGAAAACAAAATTTAAAAAGGGTTGAGAATGTAGCTCAATGTGAAGACCTTGGTTCCATCCTGAGTATCTCAGGGGAAAAAGGACATTGACTTCAGATTCTGAAGATGTCAGGAGGTAATGTGCCAGGGAAGGGATTAAAATTATCATACCTGGGAGCTGGGCATGGGGGCACACCCCTATAATTCCAGCACTTTCAAGGCTGAGACAGGAGGAGTTTGAGACCAGGGGGCAAGTTTGGGAGAAATAAACCTGTTCCTACCTGCTGGAAGACCACCGCTTGCCCTCTGTCCAGCACTTAAGAGCCATCCAGTAAGGGAAGGGCTGCGCATAGGGAAGGGCTGTGCCATAGAACAGGGTGAATTAGAGGCCTCCTCTAGTTCACTCACCATCAGCCTTGTGCCCAATACCCTAGTAGCTCAAAGAAAAGGTCCTCATTTCTGATCCCAATCACAGGTGCAAACGTGGGACAGTGCAAGCGCCTCCTGCAGCCCAAGCACACTGTTCCAGCAACAGGAGAGATGAGGCATCTGAGGCTACAGAAGTACCCAGTCTGTCTATCCTGGGAGTAGTGGCCAGGGGGCTGGATCCTAGGGCAGGGTTGTGGTGCTGGAACCTCCACACCAACCCCAAACAGGTCAGAGTAAGAATTATTCTCCTCCTGTCTCAGCCCTGAAAGTGCTGGGATTATAGGCCTGTGATAATTTTACCCCTTCCCTGGCACATTACCTCCAGACATCTTTGGAATCTTAAGTCAATGTCTCCCCCACCCCCAGGTACTTGGGATGGAACCAAGGTCTTCATGTTGAGCTACATTCTCAACCCTTTTTTACTTTGCAAACAGAGGCTTGCTAAATTGCCCATGTTAAACTCAAATTTGAGATTAACCCTCTTTCCTCAGCGTCCTGAGTGCTGGGATTACAGGCACATGTCCCCAAGCCCAGCTTTCTGTACATATTCTTAATCGTGAGTTTGAGGCCAGCCTGAGCTACATAGCAACCCTGCCTCAAAAAAAAAATCACATTGTCTTGGTTACTTTTCTCTCGTTGCTGAGACAAAATACCCAACACCCACAATGAAGGAAGGAAAGGTTTATTTAGCTTACAGTTTGTGGAGGTTTCAGTCCATATTTGGCTGGTTCTGGGGCAGAGTGGCACATGGCAGAGGGCAAACTGTTCAGGGCAGCAGACCACAGCAAAAGGGAAGAATGGCCGCAAGCAGCCTCCTTTTCTCCCCTACATTGTAAACAGCCTACCCCCACCCAGGGGTCGTGAATCTCTCAAACAATATCCATGCCCTCCTCTTCCACACTCAGGATGTTTACAAAGTAAGCACCCCAGCTTCCTGCTGAATCACTCATTAGTTAAACCTGCAGATTCCCCAAGTTGATACAATGTATCAACCATAACACACATCCATGTTTGTAGACGTTTTCAACTCCCCCTAAACTGATCTACAGATTCCACGAGTCCATGGAAACACCAACAAACTTTTGTAAAAATTAACCGGATAATTATAAAAATAATATATGGAAATGCAAAGCCCAAGAACAACCTTTTCTTCTGAGGCCTGGCCTGACTATGTAGTTCAAGCTAACCTTAAACTCACTATGTAGCCCAGGCTGGGCTTGAACTTGTGGCAAATCTCCTGCCTCTGCCTCCCAAGTGCTAGGATTACAGGCATTCTTCACCGTATCCAGCCACCCTACCTGACTCTAACACTACCTATAACAGGGTGTCTCCTCAGGAGTTATTCTTGGCAGTTACTGCTTTTTTGCCTTTCTGAGGGAAAGGCTGTTGCACCACCCTAATCTTTTTAAGTGGCCTCTCTTTTGCCTGGCGTGCTAAATAGAAGACCCTCCTAAATGGTTGAGACGTTAACTGCCAAATCTTTTAGAATTACCGAGCTTGTAGTTGTTGACCTTTGCAATGCCTCTCTTTAGTCTTCAGTCCTATGCAACAACTAACACGAAACATAAACTGATGTCAGCTTTAAATGTCAAAAAAGTACTTGAACTGGGTGTGCTAGGGCAAGACTATAATCCCCACAAGCTAGGAAGCTGAGACAGCAGGTTTAAGAATTGAGCCTAGCCTGGGCTCCAAAAGTAACTAAATCCTATCCTGAAATTTAAAAAAACCCAGGTGTGGTGGCACAGGTCTGTAATCTTAGCACTCCCAAGGCTGAGGCAGGAGAATTACTGCAAGTTCAAGGTAAGCCTTAAAGACCCCTTCTCAAGAAAACAAGTAAGTACAATAAAAATAGAGAACAGGGAATGTAGCTTGGCGCAAAGGTTCTGAGTTCAGTCCCAGGGACACCCCACTCCCAAGAAAACTATTAGGTATATCTAAAAGCACCTACAGCCAGATGATGTTGGGGTGACCCATCCTTGTAACCCCAGCTACTCAAGGATCTAGACCGGAGGATGACAACTTTGAAGCCAGACTGGACAATTTGGCCAGACCCTACTACGTTAAAAAGTGTGTGTGAGCTTTGCACAGTGGCAGTATCGTAGCCCATGAGGTTTGTTCGAGGTGCGATTATGGTTAATTGAAAAACTGTGTGTGTGGGGGGGTGTCGGGGGTCGGTGGCGCAGCGCTTGCCAAGGACAAGTGCACTGTGGCCGTGGGTTCAATCCCCAGTTCCGCAGGATGACACGGGGGAAGGACAGAGGATGAGGGATAAACGCTGTAGGTCCAAGAGACCTCTCAGCACTATCTTCCTGCTCTGTTCCTCCTCTCTGCTCTTCGCACCCCTCACAATGGGAGCTTTGAGGAGAAATCCTCTCATCTTATTCAGGGCGGCCCTTGAATGAGCCTGGTTTCTTCCTACCAATTCTCCTACAACTCCTACTACACTACTCCAGAGTAGTGCTGGTCCCGTGTTATTCCGGTAACACACCTGTAAAGCTGGAGTAACCAAGACCGAAAGGAGACGGCATAACGATGGACATGCAGGCCGACGGAACAAAACAGAAACAGCCCCATATATACAGTGCTGTGGGGTACGACCAAGGCACCAATGTAAGTCAAAGGGTAAAACTATTTCTGACAGGAGAGACGGCCGGCACGCTGGGGCGAAGGCAGGAAAGGGCTTTGCCAGCTTACCTGGGGACCTCGCGGCGGCGGCGGTGGGCAGCCTCGAGTCAGGCTTCTGGAGCAGCGCTGCTAGAACCAGGCTTCAACGCCTGAGGAGCAAAGGGATCCCAGAGCCTGATTAAACATCAAACGCGTCTGGGCACTCTAGCGTTCTAACGACACTGGCTCCGCGCGCCTACTTCAACTTCTTGGCGGAAGTGCACCACCCCAAGAGCCCGCTTCCGGTCCCTCTAGGAGGTGCGTCTCGGTGGCGCCCGGCCTCCCAGAGCCGCAGCCTCCCTAGGCTCCGCCCTCCCGACGCTTTACCCGCCGGGAGTTTAATCCTGTCCTATTTTCGCATGCCTTGCTGGGCAGAAAGTTTGCCCGGCCCGCTGCCATGGACCTGCCCACGACCTCCTCTACCCTTCAGCCGGGTGGGGTGTGGGCGCTCCTGAGCCCGCTGGGAGATACTTTGTCCTTTATGGTTAAATGCAGTTTACGGTCGTGACCGTTTGTACGTGCCCGGCGCTGCCGTACTGTTTAGGAACTTTTGCGTGGTTGTCCAGACAATCTACGTAACTCTCCATTGTGCAAAACAGAAAGAGGGACCCAGGAAATACTAATTCTGCACTCCCGTTTAGCAGGCGGGCCACATTATTCTAGTCTCTATGAATCTGGCTACGTCATGTCAGTGGAATCCTATAGGATTTGTCCTTTTATGACTAGTTTGTTTCAGTATGCATCATGTACATCCATGTTGTAGAGTATGTCCGGCTGTATTAGGCAGCTTTTCATTGCTGTAACAAAACACTTGACATAAATTAACTTTAAGAAGGAAAAAATCCAAGCATGGAGGTGCGCCCCTGCAATCCCAGCACTCAGGAGATGGGCAGGGGAACTGCCAGTTGGAGACCATGTTGGGCCACATAGGGAATCATCACCTCCCAGTGCCATCAAATTATGATCTCGTCAATGGATTACTCCACTTCTTAGAGCCTTCATGATCCAATCTCATCCCCCAAAGCCCATCAGATGGCATCAAGCCTTACGCACGTGAATGTGGAGGAATAATATATTTCAGATCCAATTTAGAACATAGGATTTCCTCCCTGTGTGAGGTTGAACAGTCAGCATTCCATTGAATGGCTAGACTGTGTTTTGTACATCTGTTCATCTATCAATGGTCCCTGGAGCCACTGTGATGTCAAATTTAATTCAAAGGATCTCAGTTGATTTCATTTGCATTGCTAGAATTGGGGAACACTTCTTCATAAAACAGAGAAAATGTTCTGATGATCTGAGTGTTTGGTTTTATAGATAAAAGCTGAAAAAAGCACACACGATAAAGAGCAGATTAGTCTTGGCCTTTTTTTTTGGTTTGTTTGGAGACAGGGTCTTGCTTTACAGTGCAGGTGGCCCTTGAATTCACTGTCTACCCCAGGGTGGCCTCAAACTCACCTTGACCCTCTCTGTCTTTGCCTCCCAATTGCTGGGATTACAGGTGTGCACCACCAAGCACGGTTTTACTTTTTCTTTATTCTTACGGTCATTTCAATGTTACTTTCCTCCTAAGTCAGAAAGGGTGAGAGACAATAGAAAAAATAGCTATCAGATATTCCAAGTTATTTCACTGCTAAGGATTAAAGGTGCAGGAACTTTATTATGCCCATTCAGAAGCATTCTCATGATTTCTCAAAATGTCAAATAACAACTTTCAGTGTGGTGTATGGGACTTCAGTCCAATGACATCATTTTTATTTTTAATTAGGTCCGCTGGGGCTCAGTGTATAAGCCTAGTCCAAAATAGTGGTCTCCTGTAATTTTTATTTAATAGTGAATAATGCTGCTATGAACAAAGGAATATGATTCTCTTATTGGGGTATTGTTTGTTTGCATTTGTCTTTTTGTGAGATGGGGTCTCACTATTTACTGCAGGCTGTCCTTGAACTATTTAGTCCAAGCTGGTGTCAAACTCACAGCAATCCTCCTGCCTCAGCCTCTTGAGTGCTGGGATTATAGGCATGAGCCATCATGCTCAGTTTATGAATATCTCTTTAAGTACTGCTTTCACTTTTTTTGGATATAATAAACAGAAGTGGAATTGCATATTAAGCAATTCCATATGTGCATTGTGTATGATGTATATTATTATGCATATGTTATGGTTTGTGTCTGCATGTCCCCCCAAATCCTCATGCAGTTATGGGGTGGCTTTTAGAGTTTGTGACTGATCCATGATCCAATGCTGGGATTATGGGTGTGAGAGTTATACCCGCCCTAGGGCGGAGAGTTATACCCGCCCTAGGGCGGAGAGTTTGCTGGAATTACTGGATGTGAGAGCTATACCCTCCCTAGAGAGGATAGTTTGTACATGTAAGGGAAAGAAAGAGGCTGCTGGCTGCCATTCCTGCCTGCCATTTCTCCCTTCTTGCGCTTGTTGCTTTGCTGTGCTCTGCCGCCATGAACTGTTGCCCTCTGCCATGTGCCACTGTGCCTCAGAACCAGCCAAGTATTGACTGAAGCCTCTACAAACTAAGCTAAATGAACTTTTCCTTCCTTCATTTTGGGCGTCGGGTATTTTGTCCCAGCAACAAGAAAAAAGTAACCAAGATAGCATATTAATACAATAACCAATAACATTTTTATTAATATTAGCATCAATATCATTATTTTAATAGTTATATTAATATTAATATACTATATACTATTATATATTATTATTATTACAATATTGTTATACTATTATAATATATTAATATATTGGTGTATTACATATTATATCAATATTATATATTAACATTATAGCATTAACATAATTAATATGCATATTATGCTATTGTATGCATACTGCATATTAACATATTTTATATTGAACCACACCATTTTCCACAGTGGTACCATTTACATTCCTGGCACAGTGCACAAGGATTCCCATTCCTCTACGTTTGCCAACACCTGTTATTTTTCTATTTGGATGTTTTGGTTTCTATTTGTTTTTCTTTGTTTGATTTTTCACTTTTTTTTTTTGGTCTTTTTGAGATAGGGTCTCATAAGCAGTTCAGGCTGACCTTGAGCTCACTTTGTAGCCCAGGCTGGTCTCGAACGCACAACAATCCTCCTGCCTCAGCCTCCTGAGTGCTGGGATTACAGGCATGTGCCACCACGCCCAGCTTGTTTGGTTTTTCAGTAGAAGCCATCCTAACGTGAAATGGCCAGCTTACAGTGAGTTTTGATTTGCATTTTCCCAAAAGTGGTATTTGTAAGAAGTAAAAACATAAATGTTGTATTTTCAGGATAAAGTCTTTAACTCTGCACAGAAAAACTATTAGCCAGCAAACATGACTGTGTAAGAGTGACAGAGAGACAGGTACTTTTCCTTCCTGTTCACTGTATACTTGGAATTTCACAACAGCTTAATGGACTTCATGTTCTTATTCACCATTCTACATACAACCTTTAGCTCTGTGCTAATAACTAGTAGGTGTTCTGTACGTATTTGGAAAGTAAATACAGAACTAATATCTTACTGTTCATTTAAATGACAAGGAGTTACCCATGCAAAGGGCAGAGGAAAATGCTAGGGACAAAAGGAGTGGGCAGTCCATGCGCTCTCAGTTGTTTATGACAACCAGGGGTGCTCATGCACAGAATAGCAGTGGGACATCATCAGGGAGGCCAGGACAGGTCATCAGGGAGGCCAGGACAGGCACAAGGAGAGTCAGAGAGATGGATGGGGTTAGAGCATAGATGGCTTTGTAAGACAGTGTAAAGAATTCTTATTTTATTCTTAATTGTGTTAGAAAGCCAATGGAACTGTGTGGCACATACCCATAATCCCACCCTGGGAGGCTGAGACAGGAGGACTACAAGTTCAAGCCCAGCCTGGGCAACTTGGTGACTTGGCAAGACCCTGTCTTAAAAGTAAATAAATAAATAAAACAGAAAAGGTTGTTTTTCCTCTTTTTTTCTTTTATTCTTCTTCTTCAAGAAAGGGTCTCACTACGTAGTTTCAGATGGCCTTGAACTTACTATGGAGACCAGGCTGACCTTAAATTCTCAGAGATCTTCCTGCCTCAACCTCCCAAGTGCTGGGATTACAGGCATACACAATGCCTGGCCTAAATGGAAGTTCTGAAATGGATTGAACATAATGGATTTACATCCGAGAGGTCACTGTCCACAGTCATGCTCAGAACTATGACTGTATTAACACCTGTCACATTGCACAGGTTCCTGGTGGCTCAGTTCACAGCAATCATGTGGAAGGGAAGCCCCAGCCCCACTGATAAACTCCCTCGCAAACATAAGGGAAGATGTGGTGGTGGAAGCAGGGAGGTTGGGGGGTAGCTCAGCACTCTAGGGCACTGGTGCAGTCTCATGGCCTCTGTATGAGGGTCAGTCAGGAGATAGGGGCTGCATGGCGGTTTGAACAAGTCTAAATATAGAGCAGGCCAGGGACAAGCTGGAATACTCCGTGAGATTCCAGTGGCTGAGGATGGGGTGCCTGGTTAGTGGGGCACCTGATAAATGGCTGGGAAGTGCCTGGGATGAGTGAAGAACATTGGGAGCACCACAGGCAGCCTGCACAGGACTGGAACAGACAGAAGGAACAAAAGTGGAAAGCACAGGACCTTTCCCTGTCCCTCTGGCACCCTCTGCTGACATCTTTTAACATTATAAACCATAATCTCAGGACTCAGGAGACTGAGGCAGGAGGACTACTTTGAGTTCAAGTCAAGGGAGGGAGGGAGAGAGAAAGAGAGACTTTAAATACCTCCATTTCACTGGGCAAGCAGTTAATGATACATGTGGAATTGAATGACCACACATGGAGAGCTGGAGTTTCCAGCTCACTGGGGCAGTGGGGTGCTGTCCTGGTTACTTTTCTCTGGTTGCTGAGACAAAATACCCAACACCCAAAGTTAAGGAAGGAGGGCAAGGTTTATCTAGCTTATAGTTTGTGGAGGTTTCAGTCCATACTTGGCTGGCTCAGAGGCAGAGTGGCACACGGCAGAGGGCAAGCGTTCATGGCAGCAGAGCACAGCAAAACAACCAGCAAAAGGGAGGAATGGCTGCAAGTGGCTTTTTCTCCTTTACCTTTTCTCCCCTACCTTGTAAACAGCCTACCCCCACCCAGGGGGCGTGTAGCTCTCACACAGTTTCCATGCTCTCCTCTTCCACATACTCTGGATGTGTACAAATTAAGTACCTAGGCTTCCTGCTGAGTCACTCAGCCAAACCTCTAGACTCTCCCAAGTTGACACAATGTATAAACCGTAACAGGTGCCTAACTTTCACCTCCACTCCCCTAAGCATTCTGTGATGGTTTATGTGGTTGCCACCTGGATTGGCTTGAGAGCTGCCTAGGGGACTACTGAAGCACACTTCTGGGTAGGTCACACATGAATAACCTTGGGATCTATATCTGGTGCTTGCAATTCTTCCTCTCTTGCTCTGCTTCCTGGATGCCATGAGGTTGTCTCAGGGAAGTGACTCCCAACTTGTTAGATGTCAGATGTGCCCAGTTTCTCCTGATACGGAAGAATGGATTCAGGGATAAATGAGACTAAGAGTAGTATAAGTTTATTGAGAGAAAGCTCCTGGGACAGAACGGGTCCCAAAAGTGGGTGGCCACTGAGGCTGTTTGTGCAGAGGTAATTTATATACAGAATTGCAACTTGGGTAACTACAGGTCAAAGTATGATCAACAAGTGCAGTCACTTAGCTATTAATCCAATGTGAAGCACATAGGGAGGGTTATCAGCTTATCCTATCTTCTACTGTACAAAACCAAAGTATTCCATCACCAATCTAGGTGTTTGACCTACTAGCTGGGCTCACTGGACCAGGTGGTACCAATTGTGGCACAATCTCAAGCTGCTGTTTATCACTAGGAAAGCTTGAGACCTGGCTCATTTCAGGTTTGTCTCCAGCTGCAATAGTAATGCGTCTCATCTTTTGCACCTACTTCCTTGAGGGCCCTATTCCTGTTTGCCTATTAATTTTTATCTAACGTAGCTGTCCGTAGTAAGGTGAGCAGCATTCCTCCACCACAGCTGCCATGTTTGTCTTGGACCCAGCTGGCCACGGACTGACACCCGTGAGACTGTGAGCCACAATAAACCTCCTTTGTTAGGTTTTTTATCCCAGCTATGGGAACACTGATGTATACAGAAAATGGGTACCGAGAACTGGGGTTGGCACTGTAACTATATCTGACCATGTAGTTCAGAAGCCTTTGGAAACAGTTTGTGGGAGGAGTTTGAAAAAGTTTGAAGTATCAGGAGAAAGCCTAGAAGGCTGTAAGTAGAGCTTGGCAGGCAATTCCGGTGGGAGATGAGAAGACCAGAATGCTCATGGGAACGCAGACAGTAAAGATGGTGCTTGCCATAGGAGACAGTGTATAAAGGGCTAATGCCAGGGGTGGTTTAAGAACTTACCAAGGTGAGACTAAGAGTAAAGATAAAAGTTTATTCAACAAGGGCAGTAGGCCAGTTTCCAAGAGAGGAATGAGATCATCAGGATATAGACAGGGGTCTTTATCAGGATGTGGGAAAAGGATAGACAGTATATGTAGTTTAAGTCTTTTTTTTTTGCTGGGCATGGTGGCATACTCCTATAATCCTGGCACTCAGATGGCAGAGGCAGGAGGATGCCAAGTTTGAGCCCAGCCTGGACAACTTAAGTGATTTAGTGAGACTGTGACTCAAAAAAGTGGGGAAGAGAGCTAGGGATATAGCTCAGTGTGAAGGTCCTGGGTTCAATCCCCAGTACATTACTTTAGTAATTTATTTACTTTGTCTTTTTGAGACAGGGTGTCGCTATACAGTTCAGGCTGGCTTTGAGCTCACTTTATAACCCAGGCTGGTCTCAAACTCACAACCATCCTCCTGCCTCAGCCTCCCGAGTGCTAGGATTACAGGCCTGCGCCACCACACCCAGCCCCAGGACATTACTTGAATGGAAGGTTCTGAACAACTTTATGCCAGTAACTCATTTACCTGAAATAATTCCTTGAAAGATAAAAAACTACCAAAATTTGCAGAAAAAAAATCTGAACAGCACTGTGTCTACTGAAGAAATTGATTCTGAAAAATCTTCCCACAATGAAAGTCCCAGGGTTTCACTGATGGCATCAAACATTAATACGTAATTATTACACAACTCCAGTGTGGATGTTTCTGAAAGTAACATTGTTAGTATCAAAATGAGACAAACTAAGAAGGTAGGTACTTCATCATATGTAGTGAAAACTTTGATAGGCACAGTGGCTGGGGATATATATATATATATATATATAGCTCAGCAGCACGGTACCTGCCTGGCAAGTGCAAGATCCCAAGTTCAATTTCTGATACCCCCCACCCCAAAAAAAGACAGGTACAGTGGCACATGCTTGTAATTCCAGCACTTGTGAGGCTGAGGTGGATCACAAGTTTGATCCTGACTGAGCCTAAATGAGACCTTCCCAGGAAACATTAAAAAAAAAGAAAAAAAAAAAAGGAAACAAAACTCCATGCCAAAGCCCTCACTTTAATACCAGTACCAGCAAAACCAGACAAGTGAAATATACCCTAGTCAGTGCAATATGGCAAGAAAAAAGAAGATCATATATATTGGACTTTTTTCTTTTTAAGACATGGTCTCACTATACAGTTCACACTGGCCCTGACCTCACTTTGTAGCCCAGGCTGGTCTCAAATTCACAATTTTCCTGCCTCAGCCTCCCGAGTGCTGGGATTACAGGCATGCACCACCACGCCCTACAAGAAAGATTCTTAATAGGCAGATGACATTATATATACAGAAAACACTGAGCAATCTAGGAAAAAAGCTACTGAAATATGTGAATTGTTCTAGGTTGGTGGATACAAGATCAAAACAGAAACCTAATGAATTTTTGTATACTAGCTGATAGAATATTGAAAAAATAGCTTTTTAAAAAACTATACACATGGAAATATTGAATGCAAAAGTTTAACAAAAAAGGAAAGACCTACAATGTGAGAGAAACTAAGTATGGTATACCATGCTCAAGGAACTTAGAATTGTTAAGATGTTAGTACTGATTTTTTTCATACTTCTTCCTTTTGAGACAGCGTTTTCCCTATACCGTTCAGGCTAGCTTTGAAATCACTCTGTAGCCCAAACTGGCTTCAAACTCACAATCTTTCTGCCTCAGCCTCCTGAGTACTGAGACTATAGGTGTGCACCATCACACCTGGATGTTTTTCAGACTTTTAAAAATTTTTATTAGGAGTATGTTTACAGTACGTGCTTGCATCCATTGGGGAATTGGTACACGTACATAACACATTTCAACTTTTTTCCCCTTCTCCTCTATCTAAACTGATCTACAGATCCCAGAGCAGCTGCCTTTATTGTACAACTTGACAACTTGATGCTAGAACTTACACTAAAATGTAAAGGACCTAGGATAAAATTTTGAAAAAGAAAAAACTGAAGCACTTCCAACACCTGATTTCAGCATGTATTATGAAATGATAGTGTCATAGAGGGGTGACAATACATGGACGAAAGGAAAGGAACCACTCACACATGATCACTTGTTTTTTACAAAAGCGTGGAAGTTTATTCAATGAGCAAGTATAGTCTTCCAACAAAGAGTAAAAAACCCACCAAACTGGCTATCCACAGAGACAAAACCTGAATACTGACCTTCAGTGCATGTTATACATAAAAAATGACCTCAAAGCCAGGTGTGGTGGTACATTCCTATAATCCCAGCTACTTGGAAGGCTGAGGCAAGACCAAAAGGCCACCCTGGGCAATTTAGCAAGATCCTGTCTTTTAAAATTATTTTTAGTTGTTTCAGACAGGGTTTCACTAGGTAGCTCAGACTGGCCTTGAACTCAATCCTTTCTTAAAAAAAAAAAAAAAAAAAAATTAAAAGGTCTGAGGATCTAGACCTGGGCTCAATCTTCCTAACATACACACACACACACACACACACACACACACACACACAAAGGATGGAAGCTGAGGATGTAGTTTACTGGCAGAGCACTTGTTTAGTATTGTACGTCTAAGTCCCTGGGTTCAATTAGGACACCACATCCATACAGACCACACATCCACACCTCCCAAAACAGATCATGCACAAAAATATAAAAGCTAATAGTTCAGGTGTGTGTATGGGGGAACAAAAACGCATGTCCTCTCAATAGGCAAATGTTTCTTAAAACTTAAAAATCTTAGCTGTAAGAGAAGCAAGGTGGCACATACTTGTAATCCCAACATACTGGAAGGCTGAGGCAGGAGGACATCAAGTTCAAGCCCAGCCTGAGTTAAGTCCTGAGACCCTATCTCAAAAAATTTAAAAAGGCTGGGAGTCGTAGCTTACTGTGAAAGCCTTACGTTCAATCCCCAGTACTATGAAGAAAATCGTTACTATAAAACATTTTGATCGCTGAACATGCCTGTAATCCTAGCATTTAGAACTGGGCAGGATTACCACAAATTCGAGGTCAGTCTGGACTACACAGTGAGTTCAAGGCTAGCATAAACTACGTATCAAGACCCTGTCTTGGACGGACGGACGGATGGATGGACAGATGGAGGGAAGGA